>JAGFNQ010001180.1:120175-146912 GCA_024364735.1 Boesenbergia rotunda
TATACCCTAGGGTTTCGGCCAACAACAAGAACCCTTGTGTAGGGTTGGGTTTAAAACCTCAAGTGTATGTTTTATGTTTTATCATGATATTAAGGAGATGGAGGGTGTTTATGTGAATGTTACACGTGGTCTAGAGACCCCATGGGTTTTGGCCAAGTACCCTAAAGGGGGGGGGGGAAAGTTAGGACGTATTCCAAGTAAGGGTCCCAATGGCCCTATGGTAAGGTATGATTGGTGTTTAAGCAATTGTTTTGGGGTTTAATGGAATTTTTCCCATACCCCCATGGCCTTGAAGTTTCGGCCAAGAGAAGGATTAGGGTTGGCCTTAAGTATGGGACCAAAGGGTCCTTAAGTAAAATGGAAGAGTTTCATGTTAACCAAACCATTAGTTATATGTCAAGATTTATATGATTAGGTCATGAATGTTTAAGACATGTGCCATGATTTATGAATGATATGTATGAATGCCATGTCTTATGAATGATATGCATGAATGCCATGTCTTATGAATGATATGTATGAATGCCATGTCTTATGAATGATATGCATGAATGTCATATCTTATGAATGATATGTATGTATGCCATGCTTATGAATAATGTGTACCTATGCCATGTTATGAATGAAAGATGATGCTTATGTCTTTAAGGCATAAATATGCTAAAGGCACGGTCGATGGTTGACGGTACAACGGTCGTGAGGACCGGTAAATGGGCCGGTAGACGGGCCGAGCCGTAACAAGTTATGTTATGTTAAAGATGCCATGAATGTCTTATGAATGATGAAGCATGTAAAGTATTTTACTTTATGGATGGGCTTGTACCAGACCGAAGTATGGGTCTAAGGGATGGGCACCTTAAGAACGCCCCGGTTCTGGACTACCGACTATGCTGTCCACGGTTCTGGCACTACCGTAGCTCTGCAACAGGGATGGGCACCTTAAGAACGCCTCGGTTCGGGGACTACCGACTATGCTGTCCTTACCCTAGTAGGTCGAGGCTAGCTACCTCGTATTTACTTAGGGATGCGCACTTATGATGTATGTATGTGGTACAAGCCAGGGCCCAATGATATGATGAATATGTTTAAGCATTAAAAGTATGTTTTAAAAGGTTAAGCATCCTTATATATATATATGCAATTGCCTTATGCATCCATCCATGTTATGCATTATAATTATGATAAGAATATTATGCAAAGTAAGGTTATGCAAAGTAAGTTTATGCAAGATAAGTTTATGCAAATGATTTTGTTTATGCTCATGTTACTATATGATGCCATGATTTGATTGTGTTTATGCTAATTTAGAATGTCATGATTTATCTATGTTCATGTTAGTTTAGGATGCCATGATTTATTTGTGTTCATGCTAGTTTAAAATGCCATAATTTTATTTATGTTCATGTTAGTTTAGGATGCCATGATTTAATTATGTTTATGCTAAGATAGAATGCCATGATTGGATTTATGTTCATGCTAGTTTAGAATGCCATGATTTAATTATGTTTATGCTAAGTTAGAATGCCATGATTTTAATGATGTCCATACCAATTTATGATGCCATGTTTTAACTATGTTATACTGAGATAGGACGCCATGATTTTATTTAGGTTCGTGCTAAGAATGTTTATGAAGTTATGTTTGTTATGTCTACGTCTATGCCAAGCACTATGCCATGCTATGAATGTTACGATGTTTATGTCTACGCCAAGTATTGTGCCATTCCATGAAGGTTTATGGTTATGTTTATGCTATGCTATGAAGATGATTATGTTATGTTTATGCCATGGACGAATGTATGCTAAGTGATGAAAAGGCTTATGTCCTAAGTAAAGCACTAAGTATGTAATGGCTTATGTGCTCATGAATGAATGATGAATGATTTTAGTGAGTAGGAAAGAGTCTTACTAAGCCTGTGTGCTTATAGTCTTATTTCCTTATACCGCAGATCACGCAAGGGGACAGTAAGGAAGCAGCAGGAGGGCATCAAAGAATGTGTGTGATAGTGACTTGGCCAAGGAGCAATATGGTTGCTCGTCTCATGATAGAACTTTATCTTTACTGTTATGTGTTTAAGTATGACTCTATGACATGATACTAAGTATGACATGATGCTACGAATGACATGATGCTAAGTATGATATGATGCTAAGTATAAAGTTACTACGCTAAGTTCCCATGTTATTGTGCTAGAAATGGTAGTAAGTGCATGTAGGAGTAAGTTAAAGGTTTCCGCTGCATTATGATGTCTACATGCCCTAAGTATGTTAACGTAACGCCGCTTTAGGAAAAAAAAGCGGGTGTTACATCCTTGGCGTGCCTAATTGGGGTTGTAGCTTCCCCCTTAGCCCAAATTCTTATTTAATCAGAAAATTTCAGCATATAAACTCTAAGTTTAGAGCATGATAAACCATAAAAAACATTACACTAACATCATACATTAAGGTAGGCATCATAGAGGAGACATTAGAAGGCATGTGGGGTTGTTACCCCTTCTTAAGTTCTGCTTATCATTCTTTACAGAAAATTCCAGCATACATACCTTAGTTTCCAAGCATGTTAAAATCATGAATAAACATCATATTAGCATCATTAAGTGCATAGCATGTCATGGAGATCATTCATAAGCATAGTTGGGAAATATTACATGCAACCTCATCATACAATGTAATGTATGTTATAGGGAAGGACATTTGCATGCTTATGGGGAGTTTTGGACTTTACAAGTCCAAGAGTCTTATCTTAGCCAAAATTCACATCAACCATATCCTAGGTTTTTTTTTGACAACATAATACCATGAATAACACCATATTTACATCACATATCATCTTATATATCATAGGGAGGGTCATTATCAAGCATACTAGGAGATTAAACCTCTCTAAGCCCTAAAAGAGGTCCTTGGCCGAAAATTCCAGCAAGCTTACTCCGGGTTTTTGGGGGCTTAAGGACAAGGAAAACATCATATTATCATCATCTATTTAGTCACACATCATGAGGAAAAACATATGCAAGTATAGGAGTAGTTTAGTTTAAACCCTCGCAAGCCCTAAAAACCTTCTTGGCCAAAAACATCAAGAGCTTCGTCCTATGTTTAAACCATTTTAGGCACTCGAAACTATTGTAATGCAGGTGAGTGGATTACTTACATCCTCTCGCTTGAATCTCCACCAAGAAGTCCTTGAAGAGGAGGAGAGGAGAGCCCTTCTTGCGCTTCTTTTCCTTAGCCTTGCTTTAGTAGAAGGTAGTCTCTCTATAGGGCCCTCTTGGGAGTTTTTCTTATGGAGGAAACCTAGGATTGGAGTTTCGAAAATTTGAGAAGGGGAGGGGAGAGTTTTCAGTTTTGAAGAGGGAAGAGTGAGGAAGAAGAAGAGAGGAAGTTATTCCAACTTCTCCTTCTCTTATTTATACTTTTCTCATGAAGAGACATGTCTCTTCACTTCCCTAGCTTTAACAAGCATGTTTCTTATTCTCTTAACATGAAATATGGCTTGGTGTGTTGGTTATGACATGATTAGGGCAATTAGGAGGTTCAAGGTTCAATCCTTGCTTCCTCCTTTCTACCTCTTCTTTTTATCACATTTTGCACTAATCCATATCAAAGCCCATTAAGCCAAGCCCATCATGAAATTTCATAATAATGATAATGTTTCATGAATTTATAATATTTCATAATAATGATAATGTTTCATGAATTCATAATATTTCATAATAATAATAATGTTTCATGAATTCATAATATTTCATATGGGAAAATTTTGGGGTGTTACAGTTATTACTTCCTTATCGTTGCACATGCTTTTAGTTATGTTTCATTTCCGCTGCAATGTTAGATTCATACGCAATGATATAAGTAAGTAAGATAAAAAAAGGGTTAAAGGTAACGCGCCGCCTAACGGTAAGGGGCGGGCGTTACACCGATCCAGAGACTTCCAATTCAACTCTAAGTCAAGAGAATGGGCTCCCTAGCCTTCTCAGACTTGTGCTCAGTCCCCCGGACCAAGACTCCGCGCCCAGCTTCTCTCACCGGGACTTCGATCAACCTAGCTTCCCAACCTAGGACCTGTCTTCACTCATCAGGGTTTCATTCAACCTAGCTTCCCAAGCTAGGACTTGGCTTCACTCACCAGGGTTTCAGTCAACCTACCTTCCCAAGCTAGGACCTGTCTTCACTCACCAGGATTTCAGTCAACCTAGCTTCCCAAGCTAGGACCTGGCTTCACTCACCAGGATTTCAGTCAACCTAGCTTCCCAAGCTAGGACCTGGCTTCACTCACCAGGGTTTCAATCACCTAGCTTCCCAAGCTAGGACCTGGCTTCACTCACCAGAGTTTCCATCACCTAGCTTCCCAAGCTAGGATCTGGCTTCACTCACCAGGGTTTCCATCACTTAGCTTCCTAAGCTAGGACCTGGCTTCATTCACCAGGGTTTCCATCACCCGGCCTCACTCACCGGGAGTTGTGCCTAGTCCCCGACTAGGACTTAAACCAGACTCATCTCATTAGCCTAAACTAAAATCGGTGTCAACACCAAAACAATAATCAGGGTCAGACTGCATCAACAATCTCCCCCTTTTTGTTGTTTGACAACCCGATTTTAAGTTTAGGGATTTGAAATCAATTGTCTCAAATTTCACAATCGTAGGAGAATCAGGATCCTCCTCCTACAACATTTACACTCGTAATTATCCTAAACTTAACTAACCACACTCTCCCCTTTGTCAAACACCGAAAAGGGTGTAGACTGGTTGTTAAGTTTAAAAAAAATTCCTCCCCCTCAAACCTAGGGTTTTCCTCAAAATAAACAAAGGATTTGATTAATTTTGAAGACATATGAAAAAGATAAATCAGGATAAACCAATCATACGAATCATATGAACATGGAATAGGAAAAACAAACATGACCTAGAAATAAACATAAGATAGCAAGTAATAGTCATACATGAAACCAGTCAGACAATTATACATAGCAAAGTATGAAAGCATAGTCAAATAGTCAGATACATCACAAAGTCATAACAGTCAGATCACAAATCATGAGAGCAAGATCAAAGTCAGAGTACATCCACAATCAATCCTTGGGGGGGCCCTCCGACTGCATGGGGTCAAATGTAGTGTCATCATCTGGTAGGAAAGACCCTGGGGCAGTACTGCTGGAGGGCGCAGCTCCATGAAGTGTAGACTGGTACGGATGACCAGCTACCCACGCGCGCCACTCCTCGAACCATGCCTGCTGCTGATCATGCATCGCAGAAACCCTCGAATCAGTCACCTGCTGATCAGCACGTAGCCCAGAGTGTTGGATCGAGAGAACCGATAGAGGGGGTGAATATCGGAAAGCGTTCGGATTTTAAGATAGAGAATTTGCACAGCGGAAGATAAAAAGCAAAACACGCAAACACAGTGATTTTTACTTGGTTCGGAGCCTAGGTCGACTCCTACTCCAAGGCCCACGATCGTTGATCGTTTACTTTGGGCAATTCTATATGAGGCGCAAAAGCAGTTTACAAAGATTGATTACAGAATAAGTGCAGTAAATTAAAATTCAACTCTTCTTTATCGACGTTCGGAGTAGATGGTATTTTCGGAGTGGGAGGACGTCGTCGGTGCTTGAGTCTCGTGTCGAGAGGTTTCCGGAGCAGAGCGCGGGAGCAGAAGAGCGTAGAAGCGTTGAATCAAGTGTTGTTCTGAAGCCTTGGTTCGAGGGTATTTTTATAGGGCCTGGGGGCGCCCGGAACGTCGGGGGCGCCCCCCCCCCCCCATGTGTCGGTCGATCCCCCTTTCGCTCGGTCAACGTCTGATGCCTTCAAATTCGGGATCACATCTTGACTGGGGCGCCCGGGACGCTGGGGGCGCCTGGGTTGACCGGGTCAAACCTTATCCCTTGGCTTCGCTGGCTTGTGCTTCGATGGCTTGCTATTGGGGGCGCCCGGAGCGCTGGGGGCGCCCGGGAGGACGGGGGCGCCCGGGAGGACGGGGGCGCCCGGGAGGACGGGGGCGCCCGGGAGGACGGGGGCGCCCGGGAGCACGGGGGCGCCCGGGACAGTAGCTGTCGAAGCTTGCTTTGCTTTCTTGTGTTTTGTGTTTACCTTGGGGGCGCCCGGGACGGCGCCCTGGTCAGCTGTTGCCTCATTCCTTTGAGGCTCTCTGAGCTGCAGACACTCGTTCCTTCGGTCTTGCATCCAGGGTTAGTCCAAAACACAATAAAACAATAAAATATTAGTTTGTACAGCCTTAGCTGTCTTGGTTCTGACTTTGGGTCTCCAAAATGGAGCCCTAGGTCGAACCGACGCCTACTGTTCCCTCGACGGGGAACGCGTCCTCACCTACTCCTCTCGGGAGAATGTACCTAATGCCAACCGCTCCTCTAGTTGGACTTTTGCCTGGCGGTCCTTTGCCAGGTCTTGGATACCGAGCTGTCCTTCACCCGGTGCTTAGCATTCCTTCGCTAGGGCTTCAGTCCCAAGCTGTCCTTCGCCTGGCGCCTAGCAGTCCTTCCCTAGGGCTTCAGTACCCTGGCATTCCTTCGCCAGTTGCCTAGCAGTCCTTCGCTAGGGCTTTGTATCCTGGCATTCCTTCGCCAGGTGCCTAGCAGCCCTTCGCTAGGACTTTGTTTCCTGGCAGTCCTTCGCCAGGTGCCTAGCAGCCCTTCGCTAGGACTTTTCCTGCACACTCAAGTAACATTGTTAGATAACAAATTAAACTTAACTTTGAATCCTTTGCCAATATCAAAACAAGGTTCGATATGATGCTTCCTGCACCAACAATCTCCCCCTTTTTGATTTATAGCAACACAATTCAAAGTTAAGTAAAAACTTATAACAGTTAAGAACATAAGGTAAACAATGAAGTATAACTGTTTATGAATAGAATAAATGTAGAGTTGGAAAAAATTTCTTTATTTTTCATACTCCCCCTAAAACCCTGAATACTTGTTCATACTCCCCCTAACACCCTGAATACTTGTGTTATAACACACTTAAAACACTTAACTTTGACCTTTCCTCCCCCTTTGACATATATCAAAAACATACATGGGTGACCAAGGTTTCTAATAGAGAGTTTAGAGTTTTACCAAAAATAAGTTTTTTGACTAAGTGTTTTTAAAAAAAAGAGTGAAAGCATTTGTATCAACAACTTTGTACACTTAGACAATTTTCCATTTTGAAAAGCAAGCCTAAGTTTTGAAAAAAAAACTGTTACTTACAAGGCTTTGCAAAAAGAATTCTACTAAAAATTTACTTAGGCGAAATTGTGAAGCCAAATTTCAACTTTGAGAATTGGGAAACATTTGTCAAATTTTTCAAATAGTTTTTGCTCAGACAAATTTTGTTTACTAAGAACAATTTTACTTAGAAAAAAACATGTACTTGAAAAAAAAATTTGAGAACACTTAGAAATACTTAGACAATTTTGAAGCACTAGAAATACTTGAAAGCACTTGAAGTAGTTTGAAATTTTACTTAGCACTTAAAAACAATTTGAAGTACTTAAAAACTTTTGTTTTGCTTTTTGAAAAAGAGATAGAGGTTAAATATAGAAAATTTTCTTTCTCTTTTTCGTGCTCTCCCCCTTGGCTATGTATATCAATAAAGAAATATATTTTGAAATAAGTTTTTTTTTAAAAAAAAATTGTGTATCAGTGCCTATGAGTAAAAAAGTACTTAGTATAACTCTTGAAGGCATTTCAAAAAGCTTTAAATTGCACCAACACAGAGATCTTAGACCTGACAGCCTGCCGCTAGAGCTCCGAAATATGAAGTCCATGCTGGACAGTCTGCTCCAGCTCAGCAATCTACCAGCGCATATCAGGATCCGCCTCGTAGTAGTCTCCCGCGGCAGCAGGAGCACCATGATGTCTAGCCTGGTCTGCAGCTCCTGGAATATGTGCGACCCTAGGTAACTCCCCTAGTCCCCGACCATCCTTCCATCTAAGACCCTGAGGTCCGACAACAATGCCAGCCTTGGCGAACCCGCGTTGTCCAAGTCTGCAGTCCTGCCGAACAATCGGCTCGGTCCTGCCCTTGGTTACATCAATACCGACTGAATGAAGCCATTCAGTAATGATGTGCCCAAAAGGCATATAGACTGTCTGGCAGTCGATCTGACTATAGAAGATAATAGAGAAATAGATGGTCGTCACGATGTCGAAGTCTAGCTGCCGATGCATCCCGTAGAGCATCAAGTAGTGAAAAGAACGAATCTCTGCTAGGGGCTTCGAGGTAATGGGCACAAGACAGTTGATTATAATTTTGAAAAGATTATAATCAGGTGGGGATAGACTGAGTGCAGCAAACGTGGGGAAATCACCGGTAAGCTCACCGAGACCCCTCGTCCTGGGATGGCCAAAAAAATACTCATAGATAGAGTCAGAGGTGACTAGATCGAAAGGGGCTGGTAGAGGATTTTGAACATACAGGAAGAGCGGAAAGTCATTATTTGATCGTCGACAAGCTAGAAAGGCAGTGAAAGCGGCTAAATCAAAATTGAGGTTGGTTCGGGCGACTCAGGTCCTATACCCCGAACCTTCGCCACTGACAAGGTTGTTATAAACCTCGGAAACCAAATCAAAATTGATTGGTCGCTCAAGAAAAAGAATGGATCCCAGTTCATAAAACTCAATGATCTGTTGCACTGACGGACAATGTTCATAAACAAATGCCCTATCCATAGTTCGACAGGGTAGAAGTTCGAAAGTGCGACTGTGAAAGGCCAATTCAAAATGAGCATTGGGAAATCTGGCATTAGAGGGTGGTTGAGGTCTTGAAGAGGAAGAGGGAGCTCTGGATTATGAGGTACCCTCTGTTAGTGATATGAGAGAAGTGTTCTAAGGCAATCGCCTTATGATTGTAATCATTTATTTTAATAAATGAATATTCACTATTTGAGTATACATGTTTGTGTATTTGATTGAGATCTTAAACTCATTTACTGAATATCCGCAATACAATTCACAACATGAGAGAATTTGTAATGAATTCACAACTAGTGATTATCTCTACATGTGCAATTGTGAAGTATTGAAATTGTCCCTAGTCGATGAATTGATAAATACGGACACTATCAATTTTGTTGAGACTAGCATGGGTTATTCTCTAATCAGCTGATTCTCATTGGCTGGTGACATTGAGATGTCCGGAGATAAACATGAATGCTGGTTAAGGGAACTAGTTCATTGGAGTGACTGGCTGTAAAACTTCATATGGTAGTCTACATATAGATATGTCAGTGAAGTTCTTACTGCAGCTTAAGTGCGATGTTCCTTTGACTTGTGGTGTTCAAGTCATCTTGGTCATGGAGACTTATACTTTGACATCTTAAGCAAGCATCTCTAAGGAGGTGTGGACCCAGGATGATTGGGTATAAGCCGAAGTGCCCGAAGATGTTTGAACAGCCTACAAAGGATTCATCACTCCTTGCGAGGAGATGTATACCCGAGGCCTATCGTCGAATTGTTACTCGAAGCCTCTGGTCAGAGCATGACATGTTCAGAGTATGAATCTCTTAAATACATGAGAGTAATTAGAATCCGTAGGACGAGAAAACGTTACTTGGGCTAGGTATAACGTAGTCAGCCTAGTGGGGACGACACATATAGACCATGTCCTAAACCAAGTGGGTATAAGATAGTGAAGGGAATGGGGCACGATTCATTATTGCCGCTGAAGGATTTCAGAATTGTTTCTGAGGTCAACCGTTGATCTTTCGATTAATTGGGGATCATGATGTACTACTAGGTGTCACTCATGATCGTTCTATAATTGATTAATTATAGACGACCAACATAAATCGAAAGCCTATTTAGTCACACGCACTACGAATAATTCGAGGGATTTAAAATGAGTTGAAAATTGAATTTTCCAATCAAGAGAGATTAAGTTTGGTTGAGCTAAACGATAAGTCGAATCTGAATTTTTCAGAGACGCATCGGAAGCGTAAAATGGCTAAGTCTTTTGAAGACTTAATAGATGAATTAAATAAGTTTAATTCATTGGGGCTTGGCTTGGATGGGTCGGCCAAAGAGGGTCTCCATCCTCTTTGCTTGGCCGGCCACAACAAAGGGAGAGAACCAAGTTTTTTGGTTCAATTTATAAAATAAACCAAGTGTGGTTTGTTTTATAAAATTATGGATGATATAAATTTTTATATAATAAACCAAGGTTTGGTTTATTTTTCATTGAAATTAAAATGAACCATGGATTGGTTTATTTTATAAAATCAATCATGGATTGATTTACCATGATAAGGAAATTTATTCCATAGGAGAGAAGAGACTTGATTGATTTTTTATCATCAATTAAAATATGATTTTAACCATGATATAAAATCAAACTTGGCATGATAGAATAAGTTATTCCATATTTGAGAGGCTTGATGGTTGAGAGGCCACTATATAAAGGACCCAAGGCAAGGCTTGGGTAATAATCGTAGAGATGAAGGCATAGGCTCTCTCCCTCTCTTTCTCTCCTTCTCTTCTGCCCTTCTTGCCGTGCGCCAACTAGCCCCAAGAAGGAGCACCAGCCAGCCATCCTTTTGTGGTTAGTCTTCCGACTTCTCTCTTGGTTTTTCTTGTCACGTTCTCGGAGAATCTAGTAGTTCTCGAGAACACGAAACTCGTGGCTTTGCGAAGTTATCCCAAAGATACTCGGCGTGGACGCGATTAGAGGCGGAGCTTCAAAGGGACACTTACGGTTGGATCTCGTCCCTTCCTTTGAGTTACGCGAGGTAATACATAAATTAATTTATGTTTCTGCTAAATTTTAAATATATGATCATGTCTACACAAGATAAAATTGCATGCTTAGATGTGTGGTTAAATAATCTGAGAAATTATTTATGCTAAACCTTCCACTGCACGTAATTAATTTTAAAATTATGAACCCGCATCCATGTCAACATGCACCCGGTCCCAACAGTGGTATCAGAGCCGATGTTTGTGTTCGACATAATCATATAATTGTTTTACGAAAAGCTTTATCATGATCTCAATTTTGGAAAAAATTTCAATTATGGTAAATTTTCGATTTAGGAATTTCAAAGTTTGGAAATCCTCATGAAATTTCGTAAACTTTTGAAATATCTCTGTTTCTGAAATTTTATGATAATTGTGAAAACTTTCCATTTTTGAAAACTTTCCAATTTTGGAAATTTTCTATTTTGGAAAATTTCCAATTTTGGAAAAACGTAAGTTTTCTTTGTACCAGAAACTTACAATTATTCTGAAAACCTTTTATATTTGGAAACTTTCCATTTATAGAAAGCTCGCAATTTTGGGCACTTTCTTTCACACCCTGTTTGGAAACCCTTTAAGTAAGGAATTGGAATTCAATTCCGGTCGAAATTGAATTCCGACCGGAATTGAATTCCAATTCCATGTTTGGAATGAATTGTAAAAACAAAATTGAATTCAATTCAATTATTATACTTTTACGATTTTATCCTGCGAGGATGGAGCCGGAGCAACTTTGATTTATTTTGTGAGGGGGTGATTTGGTAATTTAATTTGTTTAAGTGAAAGAAATTCAATTCCTTTCACAAATCACATGTGTTTAGGTGTGATTTGTTTTGAGGGGTTTGAAAGGAATTGGAATTCAATTCCTTAGCAATTCCTTCCTGAAAATTGCTACCAAACGATGGAATTGAATTCCAATTCTCAAAGGAATTCCAATTCCTTCCTTACCAAACAGGGTGTCAAGAAAGTCTAGACAAATTATGGAAATATTAATTGGCATTTAAATTTATAATTGGAAATTAAATTATTTACAAAATTCTTTATTTTGGATTGAGCCTCGGGGAGCCGTCCAATTTAAAGTTAGTTGTTATAATTAAATTTCCTAAATTAAATTTAAACTGTCAAATGCTTATTTTCGATTGAGCCTCGTGGAGTCGTCCAAATTAAGTTATTGATATTAATTTTCCATAAATAAAATATGTGATCAAATCTTGGAAATTTTTGAGGTGATTCTCAAACGATAATTTCCTTATTTGATTTATGAGGTGATGCTCTTACATATTATTGTCTCCAAAATTAATTAGGAAAATTGTTTCCTATAGAGTATATTTCCATAAATAAGATTTTCATGAAAATAATATGTGGTTGAATTAAGGGAATCTGTCTCTTAATTTAATAAGATTTGATTTAGAGAAATCAAAGTCTTAAACATATTATTTCCGAAATTGATTATGATAATTCAGGAAATTGTTTCCCAAAACAATTCCTTGAATAAAGTATGAAATTGGAATTAGGAAATCCGGTTCCTAATTCAATTAATGAGACTTGATAAATTAAGTCACATACATACTTTATTAAGGAAATCGTTAGAACATGACATAATTATATGTCATGAATGTGCATAAAAGAAAAGGATGAGAACCAAAACCCCTTACAAAATATTAAGGCCAACACCTTCCATTAATATGGTTAGAACCGGAGTTTTGTTTCTCGTTTGGGTTGATGGACACATCTATGCCCGGCTTGAACCTCAACATGTTCAAACCATGGAATTAGTTTATGATTAATATAGTTGGAGTCAGAGGTCAATCCTTAGTTTTGGTTGTTGGACACATCCAAGCCTGACTAAACGGTTGAATGAGCTCCAACCATATTAAAACTATTTCTTGATTAATGGGCCAGCCTTGAGCTTGGAGCATCGATTTGTTGTGCCACAGCCAAGGTCGATGTAAAGAGAGGTGCAGTTGGGTGCTATGTATATTGTTGCATACTTGTTAATGAGTTAACAACCCAATGATTTATGCAAACATTCAATTAGTTGATAGCATAATGTGATAGTTACATATGTATAATATGTAATCGGTATAATTACCTACCTTCATAGCTAAGAATAACTTGATGGACTCTAGCCATGATTGTTCTTATCTATGGTTGGATATCAACCTATTTAGAGATGTTCCTACGATCTCCCGAATTGATAAAAAGGGTTATTCAATTCAAAAAATAAATAAGATTTAATTAATGTATATTGATGCATTCTTTATCATTCTCATCACATAACCTCAATTTGTATTTCTAGGATAATCACCTGATCATGTCTTCTCTGAATTTGCGTTCCATTTTGGACACCAATAAGCTGATTGGGCCAAACTTCATGGACTGGCTTCGAAACCTGAGGATAGTCCTCAAGGCAGAAAAGCTTGCTTATGTCCTTGAAGAACAACTTCCCAACCATCTTCCTGAAGATACAACTCCAGACCAGTTAGTGGCCTATCAGAAACATGTGGTCGATTCTGAACTTGTGAGTTGCATCATGTTGGCGGCTATAGTACCTGAACTGCAAAAGCAGCATGAGCATATGGATGCTCATACCATCGTCTTCCATCTTCATGAGTTGTTTGACGAGCAGGCGAGATCCGAAAGGTTTGAGGTCTCCAGACTCCTCTTCACCTCTATGATGAAGGAAGGCACTTTTGTTTCACAGTTTGGTTTGAAGATGATGGGGTACATTGAGCGACTAGGCACACTCGGATTTGCAATGGATCACGAACTAAGTATTGACTTAATTCTGCATTGTTTGCCCAATAGTTACTCACAGTTTGTGATGAACTATCGGATGAACAAATTGGAGACTACCATTCCTGAGTTGCTTAACCTGCTGAAGACTGTAGAGCCTTCTATAAAGCAGGATCAGAAGATGGTACTGTTAGTTGGTTCCTCAAAGAAAAGGGTTATCATTTAACTTTTAGTAACAATTACTGTTACATAACTTTAAATGGTGTTCTTTATGGGACCGGAACTTTATGCAATGGTATCTACACGTTTGATTTATCCGGTGACGTTTTCAATATCGAAGTTAGCAACAAACGTGCTCGAATAGATAATCAAATAGACTCCTATATGTGGCATTGTCGTCTTGGCCATGTAAGTAAGAAACGTATGACCAAATTACACCGATGTGGAATTCTGGAATCATTTGAACCTGGTTCATTTGATACATGCGAATCATGCTTAAAAGGCAAGATGACCAAATTACCCTTTTCCGAAAAAGGTAAACCAGTGGGAGAATTGCTTGGTCTAATACATACTGATGTATGTGGACCAATGTCAACTCTTGCACAAGGAGGCTATAGCTACTTCATTACCTTTATCGATGATCACTCACGATTCGGGTATGTGTTCTTAATGAAACACAAATCTGAAGCTTTTGAGAAATTCAAAGAGTTCAGAAGTGAAGTAGAGAAACAGCTTGGCAAAAGTATTAAGATACTTCGATCCGATCGGGGTGGTGAATACTTAAGTCAAGAGTTTCAAGATTATCTTAGGGACAATGGGATATTGTCTCAATGGACTCCGTCATATACACGACAGCATAATGGTGTATCTGAGAGGCGTAACCGAACCTTGATGGACATGGTTAGATCTATGATGAATCATGCAACTCTTCCAAAATCCTTTTGGAGCTATGCGCTTAAGACAGCTGTTTACTTACTAAACAGAGTCCCGACCAAGGTAGTCTCTACTACTCCATATGAGACGTGGAATAGTAAGAAACCTCATTTATCTCACCTAAAGATATGGGGTTGTCCTGCTTATGTAAAGCGGACTGTATCAGACAAATTGGATGCTAAGTCTGATAAATGTCTATTTATTGGATACCCTAAGGAAACGAAAGGTTACCAATTCTATCATCCCTTGGAACAAAAGGTATTTGTTTCAAGGCATGCTGTATTTCTAGAAAAAGAATTTCTTTTACAAGAAAACAGTGGGAGTAGCATTGAACTTGAAGAAGTTCAAGAAACTCCAATAGACACTACAGAGGCACCTAGTCTAGACCCACAACCAATAACTCATAATGATGAGCTATTAGTTGAACCTAAAACAACACCACTTCTTCGTAGGTCTGATAGGACACACAATATTCCAGAGAGATACGAATTTCTCATAAGTGAATCTAATGACGTGTTACTCATTAACGATGACGAACCTATCAGTTATGAAAATGTTTTGAAAAATTCAGAAAGGGATAAATGGCTTGAAGCCATGAAGTCGAAAATGGATTCCATGTACAAAAATCAAGTATGGGACTTGGTTAACCCACCTGAAGGGATTAAGCCCATAGGGTGCAAGTGGGTTTTCAAGAAGAAAACCGACATGGAAGGTAATTTTGTTACCTTTAAGGCTAGATTAGTGGCAAAAGGATATCGTCAGAAACAAGAAATTGATTATGACGAAACCTATTCGCGCCAGTAGCTATGCTTAAATCCATTCGGATGCTCCTGGCCATAGCAGCTCATTATGATTATGAGATATGGCAAATGGATGTGAAAACAGCTTTCCTTAATGGAAACCTGCCTGAGGATGTATACATGATACAACCTGAAGGTTTCACATCGGTTAATAAAACCAAAGTATGCAAGCTTCGACGATCCATATATGGACTAAAGCAAGCATCCAGGAGCTGGAACATCCGTTTTGATGAGACAATCAAAGAGTTTGATTTCTCACAAAATCCTGACGAACCTTGTGTGTACAAGAAGGTTAGTGGGAGTGCAGTCGTATTTCTAGTGTTATATGTCGATGACATATTACTTATAGGAAACGATATATCAGTCTTACAGTCAGTTAAAATTTGGTTGTCCAAAACTTTCTCCATGAAAGACCTGGGAGAAGCAACCTATATCCTTGGGATTAGAATCTATAGAGATAGATCAAAATGGTTGCTTGGTCTTTCGCAGTATACATATATAGACCGAGTGCTAGAAAGGTTTAGCATGTCGTAATCCAAGAAAGGTTACCTTCCCATCAGGCATGGGATCAACCTTTCGAAGTCTGTGTGTCCACGCACAGAAGACGAGAGAATTTGCATGAATAAAATTCCTTATGCATCCGTAATAGTGTTGGATCGTGAAAAACCGATAGAAGGGGGGTGAATAACGGAAATCGCTCTTTTTCAGAAAACTAAGAGTAAGTGCACAGCAGAAATAAAAATACGAGACACGGCACAAAGACACAGTGGTTTTTACTTGGTTCGGAGCCTGTGTCGACTCCTACTCCAAGGCCCACGGTCGTTGACCGTTTACTTTGGGCAATTCTATATTCGCGCAAATCGGTTACAATGATTTCAATTACAAATAGAGTGCAATAAAATAATAATAAAATATTAAGCTCTTCGTTACCGACGTCCGGAGTGTATCGATTCTTTTCGGGGCAGCGGGACGTCGTCGGCTCGAGGTGAGGCGTTTCTGGAGCAAGGCGCGAGCGTAGAAGAGCGTGGAAGCTTTTGAATGAAGTTGTTGTGAAGCTTGGGGTCGAGGGGTGCTATTTATAGCCCCTAGGGCGCCCTGGACGTCGGGGGCGCCCTGCCAAGTGTCATCCGATCCGCAGTTTGCTCGGTCAAGCTTTATCCCGCCTAAATAGGGATGAAGTTTGACCTCTGGGGCGCCCTTGTTGACCCGGTCTTCTCGGCTGGATAGATTTGATCGGCCTCGCTGGCGTAGGTGCGAAGCGCCTTGGACCTGAGGGCGCCCTGGCTGCTGAGGGCGCCCTGGTTGCAGAGGGCGCCTCGGCCAATTGTTAGCCGAACACCTTTTTGCCTTACTTATTTCTTATTCACCTTGGAGGCGCCCTGGACACTCAGGGCGCCCTACTCAGCTGCTGCCTCACTCCTTTGAGGCTCTCTGAGCTGCAGACACACGTTCCTTTGGTCCTGCATCCAGGGTTAGTCCGAAACACAATAAAATAATTAATTATTATTTTATACAGCCTTAGCTGTCTTGGTTCTGACTTTGGTCTCCAAAATGGAGCCCTAGGTCGAACCGACGCCTACTGTTCCCTCGACGAGGAACGCGTCCTCACCTACTCCTCTCGGGAGAATTTACCAGATGCCAACCGCTCCTTTGGTTGGACTTTTGCCTGACGGTCCTTTGTCAGGTCTTGTAAACTAGCAGTCCTTCGCCAGTTGCCTAGCAGTCCTTTGCTAGGGCTTGAGACTGGCAGTCCTTCGCCAGTGCCTAGCAGTCCTTCGCTAGTGCCTAGCAGTCCTTCGCTAGGGCTTGAGACTGGCAGTCCTTCGCCAGTGCCTAGCAGTCCTTCGCTAGGGCTTGAAACTGCACACTAGATTAACTTGTTAGAAAACAAGAAAGACTTAACTTT
Organism: Boesenbergia rotunda; assembly: GCA_024364735.1. Lineage (NCBI taxonomy): Eukaryota > Viridiplantae > Streptophyta > Magnoliopsida > Zingiberales > Zingiberaceae > Boesenbergia > Boesenbergia rotunda. The sequence goes on from JAGFNQ010001180.1 coordinate 137,284, forward strand.
TGACCTATGTTGCCATTATCAAAATACAGGTTTGACTAAGGTGCATTCTGCACCAACAATCTCCCCCTTTTTGATTTATGGCAACCCTAGTTCAAAAAGTTAAGTTTAAGCAAGACATAAAATAGTTTTAACTTTTATCCCCTCCCCCTGGAAGGAACAATCTCCCCCTAGATTTTTCAAAAATTCGTGGGGTATTAAAGACTTTACGTGTACTTTGAAAACTTTAAGTTAGAAGTAACTTAAAAATACATAGTGGAGTTTTTAAAGCATAATTTGAGTACTTAAGAAATTTTAAAGTTTTAAGTTTTAAAGTACTCAAAATGTTAGCTTAAATACTTGGTAGGATATAACAAGCTTAAGTACTTAGTATGTTTTGAAACACTTTAGTACTTAACAATTTTGAAAAAAACTTAAAATAATTTTTTGACAAGCTTAATTAAGAACCTTTTGAAAGGCTAGAGTACTTTGCAAAAATTTTGAAGGCTTAAAAAAAATTTAAAGCTAGAGTAAAGAGTTTTTGAAGCTAGAGTACTTTAGCAAAATTTTGAAGGCTTAAAAAAAATTTAAAGCTAGAGTAAAGAGTTTTTGAAGCTAGAGTACTTTAGCAAAATTTTGAAGGCTTAAGAGCTTAAGTACTTCTTCAAAACGTTTAAGCTTTTGAATAAAGGATAAGTATGTTTTTGAACCTTTTTGAATAAAGGAAAAATTTAGAAAAAAAATTTTCTCTTTCCTATCTCTATCTCCCCCTTTGCCATATATCAAAACAGATAATTAAAGCATGAATAAATAATTTGCTGTACTGAACCAGTCAGATTTACACTAAATCAATCAATTGCACTAAATCAATTAATTACACTAAATCAATTATACTAAATCAATCAATTATCTCTGTAGGGACCTGTCTAACCCAATTAGCTACTTACTGACTGTTATATACAGTAGTTTTTGCTAGGGTTAGTCAAGTTAAGTGTTTCTGTTCAAGTTAGATTTTCTAAGCTTGACACTTAACTTGGTTGCTGTATTAGTTGTATTTAGTGCCCCAATTACTGCAGATGCACTGACTTACAGCATCTTGAATTAAGGCAAAGACCTAAGCATCTCAACCCTTTCTAGGTTATCAATCAAAAGTACCCTAAGGTGCTTGTGAGATGCTAGCTTCTAAGTCTATAGGTGCATGCAGTTCTACAGTTAGGGCCTAGGCTAGGTCCATTTTCGAAAAAGTCCTAATTTTGAAAGGGGTAGTTTTGCAATAAAACTAAGTAAAACAAATGAAAAACTGATTTTGAAAATTAAGTGAAGCAATTTTTCAAATTCTATTTTAAAACCAATTTTAAGAAAACTTTTAACCTATTCTTAGTTAAATTAATTGAACTTATATTGTCAATAAATACTTGAGTTTGGGTGTAGTTGAGTTGGAAGTCCTTAAGTGTGTGCATCATCCATAACAGTTGAGCAACACACTCTCCTAAGGCCACATACTCAGCTTCAGTTGTGGATAGAGCTACACAGTGTTGTTTTCTGCTGCACCAACTAACTAGACTTTGACCTAACAGTTGGCAGCTTCCACTTGTGCTCTTTCTATCTAATTTACAGCCAGCATAGTCAGAATCTGAGTATCCTGTCAAATCAAAAGTGGAGGTCCTAGAATACCAAATCCCTACATCTAGGGTGCCCTTTACATATCTTAGTATTCTTTTTAGGGCTGCTAAGTGCGTTTCCTTAGCACAGATTTGGTATCTAGCACACATCCCTACAGCAAACAAAATATCAGGTCTACTGGCTGTAAGGTACAGTAGGCTACCTATCATACTCCTATAGAGTTTAAGGTCTACTGGTTTACCATCAGGGTCACTATCTATTTTTACATTAGTGGCCATAGGGGTACTTATACTTTTAGAGTTATCCATTTTAAATTTCTTTATTAACTCTTTAGCATATTTAAATTGATGAACGTAGTTGCCATCCCTAGTTTGTTTAATTTGTAGTCCTAGGAAAAAAGTAAGCTCACCAACCAAGCTCATTTCGAATTCTTCTTCCATTATCTTGACAAATTCTTTTAAGAAGTTGGTGTTGGTGGATCCAAAGATTATATCATCTACGTAAATTTAGGCAATAAATATATCTTTTCCTAGAGTTTTAATAAATAAGGTTGAGTCAATTTGGCCTTGTTTAAATTCTTTGGATGTTAAATAGGTTGATAACCGTTCATACCATGCCCTAGGTGCTTGTTTTAGCCCATATAATGCTTTGGTTAGTTTATAAACATGGTTAGGTTTATCTAAGTCCTCAAACCCTGGGGGTTGTCCTACATACACTTCTTCTTTAATGAATCCATTTAAGAAGGCTGACTTTACATCCATTTGATATAATTTAAATCCTTTATGGGATGCAAAGGCTAACAACATTCTAATGGACTCAAGTCTAGCTACTGGGGCATATGTTTCATCGTAGTCTAACCCCTCTACTTGGCTGAAACCCTTTGCTACTAAGCGGGCTTTATTTCTGACTATTTCTCCTTGATCATTTAGTTTATTCCTAAAGACCCACTTAGTATCTATGATGGATTTGCCTTCAGGTTTAGGCACTAGTTCCCAGACTTGGTTCCTTTCAAATTGGGCTAATTCTTCTTGCATAGCTATGATCCAGTCAGGGTCAGGTAGGGCTTCATCTATAGTTTTGGGTTCAATTTTCGATATCATAGCTATTTGACTAAGGTTTCTATAGGAGGATCTAGTCCTGACTCCTAGAGTTGGATCACCCACAATTTGATCAGTTGGGTGACTGAGTCTGGGTTTCTTGGTTCTTCTAGAGCTTGGTTCAGCCTCAGGTCCGGCTGGTCGGTTTGGTTCACTATTTGATTCGACTCTTTGGGCTGGTTCATTTGTTGGTTGGATACTTGATTCAGTTGACTCATTAATTGGTTCAATGGTTAGTTCGTTTAAGGATTCAATTAATGGTTCAATAATTTGTTCATTATTTTCTTGGTCAGAGTTTGATGAAATTGGGTCTGGATTATTAGATGTTGAATTGATTTCTTCATCGAAAATTTAGTTTGTTGTTTCTTCAATTTTCTTAGTTTGTTTGTTGTAAGCCCTATAGGCTCTACTTGTTGTTGAATATCCTAGGAAAATACCTTGGTTTGACTTGGATTGAAATTTTCCTAAATAGTCTTTGGTGTTTAGGATATGGACTTTGCACCCAAAGACCCTCAGGTAATGTAGGTTTGGGAGTCTGTGGTAGTATAGTTCATAGGGGGTTTTGTTGTGTCGTTTGTTAATCAGAACCCTATTTTGGATATAACAGGCTGTACTAGTTGCTTCTGCCCAAAATTGATTTGCTAATTTAAATTCGTTGAGCATAGCCCTAGCGGCTTCTTGTAATGTTCTATTCCTTCGCTCGACTATCCCATTTTGTTGGGGGGTTCTAGGACATGAAAATTCATGAAAATACCCATTTATTTTACAGAATTCCTCAAACCGTTGATTCTCAAATTCTCCCCCGTGATTACTCCTAAGTCTTTTAATTTTAGTGTTGTTTTGATTTTCAATTAGTTTACAGAATTCAATAAATAGGTTTAGAGTTTCATCTTTGGTTTTTAAGAACCTGACCCTGGTAAACCTAGAGTAATCATCAACTATTACTAAGCAGTATCGGTTCCCGCTTAGTGACTTGGCTCCATGTGAATCAAATAGGTCAAGGTGCAGGAGCTCAAGTGTGGTTTGAGTTAAATCAGACTGGATTAGTTTGTGATTGAATTTGGTTTGTTTACCTTGATTACATGATTCACATATTAGGTTTTCATTGTGTTTGATTTTGGGGATACCTTTGATTAAGCCAAGTTGGGTAATTTTTGAGATAGTTCTTAAATTGGTATGACCTAATCTCCTATGCCAGAGGTTTGATTGTTCTAATTGTGTTAACATGCATTTGGGTATAAGGGGAAGATTTATAGTGTATACATTGTTTTTCCTAGTGCCTTTAAGTATGATTTCTGAGTCTTGTTCATTTCTAATCAGGCAGTTGGAATTGTTGAATGTAACTATATAACCAGAATCACATAACTGACTTATGCTAAGCAAGTTAAAATTAATGTTTTCAACCAATAAAACTTTCTTAATAATGAAATCAGATTTAAGCTCAATATTACCTGACCCAATTACCTTGAGTGTAGCATTATTGCCAAATGCTACTGAGCCTAGGTTTTTGAGTTTGAGCTTGGTGAACTTCAATTTGTCTCCAGTCATGTGTCTGGAGCAACCGCTATCCAACATCCATTGGTCCAAATCTTTATGTTCCTACGCATAAAGAATTTTCTTGATTTGGATCCAATTAGAATCAGGAATAGCTTAAATTGAGTTTCACTGCCTAGTCTGTCTCACCCAAATCTAGGGTTTTCAATCACGTTAACCTTATAGGTTTTGTGAGACAGGTTTTGATGGTTAAGATTATTTTGAAAATTTTGATTAATTTTGAAGGATAATTAAATTTTGAAAACTTTTGAAAAGATGTTTTAAATCTATACTTAGTTGAAATTTTGTGTTAGATTCGAATTTGACAAAAATTAATTTGAATTTGAATTTCAAAAATTGGCTTCCAGGTCTTGGCGAGGCACTAGGCCTTCTTTGGCCGAAGCCTTATGGGATCATCTACCCTTTCCTTGACAAAGCCTTTTAATGAAAGTTCATTTTCAAAATTATTTTTTGAAAATTTTTGGTCTAACTAGTTTGGTTTTTGGATCGGTAGCTTCGGCTGGTTTCACCAGTCTAAAGAGACCAAGTAAACTTGATCTTATTAGAATTGGTTTCCCCAACGTACTATCATCTCACCTCCAACCAATACTATGTTTTCAAATTTCAGTTAAGTTTGTTTGGTCCTTAAGCTAGCCTAAGTCTAAGCATGGTATATTGCAGAAATTAAGTAAACAGGCAAACAATCAAGCAATTTAAATCAATAATAACAATTTTATCTAATAATGAAAATAGTTTTCAGTTTGGCTCCCCCTGGACTAAAGCCACGGTGATGGTTAGGCAAGATGTGAATCTTGTCCTTGGCGATCCAATACTGATTTGATCCAGTTGGTTTGTTCAGGCACAGTTTAGGTACCCATGCCTGAATTTTTCCTTTGGACTGATTCAGTACAGACAAATATGATCTTTGTCGGGATTTGGTTCGATAGCCAAGTCCGGACCGATTTAGAACTGATTTCTGTTTTCCAAGGATCATGTCAAGACCCTTGGAACCAGATGTAAATCGTTCTAAAGCTGTTCTAAATTCCTTAACCTGAGTTTTCAGGGAGGAGTTCTCCTTTTCAAGTTTTTCAATTTGAATAGAAGTTCCTTCCTGAACCTTCTCGATTAAGAGTTTAGAGTCAGCTTCCTCTTTCAGGAGTTTTACTTCCTGTCGGAGGGATTCGACTCGGAGTTTGGCTTTAGCCAAGTCTCGAGAAAGAAAAGAAATCAACTCACTTAATTGCAATTTATTAAAACCAGTTACCTTTATTTCTCCGTCTTCTGTGAAGGTCAGCTCGCCGTCCTCTTGTTCTGATTCTGACTCGACTTTTTCTGAGGCGGTCAGAGCTAGGAGATTGGACTGAGGTGCCTCTTCTTCTTCTTCTGAGGAAGACTCGTCCCAGGTTGCTTGTAGCGCCTTCTTTCTTCTCGTCTTCTTGGACTCTTTCAGATTTGGACACTCTGTTTTGTAGTGGCCCTTTTTCTTGCACTCGTAGCAGGTCACATTAGGCTTGTTCGCGCGTTCAGTTGGTTCGTCCTTTCTTCGGCCGGTTTTCCTTTTGTTGGTTCGGTTCTTTAGCTCCTTGTAGTAGTTTCGAGCGAGCCGGACCAGCTTAGTTTGTTCTCCTTCTTCGTCTTCTGAATCTGAGTCAGAGTTAGACTCGGGTTCAGGTTCGGGCTTCTTCTTCGTTGTCTTTTGAGTTTTGCCTGCAAGAAAAGCAACACCTCTCTCGACCACATTGGTGTTAGTTTGTTCGTGCAGTTCTAGTTCGGAAAACAACTCATCTAATTTTATTTTAGAAAGATCTCTAGAGACCTTGTATGCATCTACCATAGATGCCCACAAGGTGTTTCTAGGAAAGACGTTTAGAGTATACCTTATTAGGTCACGGTTTTCAACCTGGTGACCTATTGTGTGAAGACCGTTCATTACCTCCTGGATTCGTGCGTGGAGCTGGGCTGCTGTTTCGTTGTCGGCCATCTTGATAGTGTAGAGTTTATTCAGCAGTAGATCCCTCTTGCTGATCCTGGTGTCTGAAGTCCCTTCGTGCAGCTCAATTAGTTTTGTCCATAGCTCTTTTGCACTGTTGAAAGGGCCCACCCGGTTCATCTCTTCCTTTGTCAGCCCGCATTGTAGGGTTTGCGTTGCTTTTGCGTCGGCCTCTATTTTGCGCTTTAGAGTATTGTCCCACTCGGAGTAGCTTTGTGGTTGTCCTTCGGCATTTTTGGGGATCTCCAGACCGGACTGGATGATGATCCACATATCCACCTGAGTTTTCAGGTGGACTTCCATGCGACTTTTCCAGTAAGAAAAGTCTTCTCCACTGAAAAGTGGAGGTCTGGCGGTGCTGAATCCTTCTTGCATGGCCATTGGATCTATAACAAAAAAACTAACAAAAAAAAACAAATTTTCCAAGACTAGGTCTTGGATTAGTAGTGCTGGATTAGGAAATAAAATATCGAGGGGTGTTGCACCAACCTCGATTAATAAAAAAAATCGAACGAAAAAAATATTTAAAAAATTCGAAAATCCGAAAAGAATTTTTCAAACTGGTGGTTGCACCAAGTTTGAATAACCCCGCTCTGATACCACTTGTTGGATCGTGAAAAACCGATAGAGGGGGGGGGGTGAATATCGGAAATCGCTATTTTTCGAAAAACTAAGAGTAAGTGCACAGCGGAAATAAAAATACGAGACACAGCACAAAGACACAGTGGTTTTTACTTGGTTCGGAGCCTGTGTCGACTCCTACTCTAAGGCCCACGGTCGTTGACCGTTTACTTTGGGCAATTCTATATTCGCGCAAATCGGTTACAATGATTTCAATTACAAATAGAGTGCAATAAAATAATAATAAAATATTAAGCTCTTCGTTACCGACGTCCGGAGTGTATCGATTCTTTTCGGGGCAGCGGGACGTCGTCGGCTCGAGGTGAGGCGTTTCTGGAGCAAGGCGCGAGCGTAGAAGAGCGTGGAAGCTTTTGAATGAAGTTGTTGTGAAGCTTGGGGTCGAGGGGTGCTATTTATAGCCCCTAGGGCGCCCTGGACGTCGAGGGCGCCCTGCCAAGTGTCATCCGATCCGCAGTTTGCTCGGTCAAGCTTTATCCCGCCTAAATAGGGATGAAGTTTGACCTCTGGGGCGCCCTGGTCGCTGAGGGCGCCCTTGTTGACCCAGTCTTCTCGGCTGGATAGATTTGATCGGCCTCGCTGGCGTAGGCGCGAAGCGCCTTGGACCTGAGGGCGCCCTGGCTGCTGAGGGCGCCCTGGTTGCAGAGGGCGCCTCGGCCAGTTGTTAGCCGAACACCTTTTTTCCTTACTTGTTTCTTATTCACCTTGGAGGCGCCCTGGGCACTCAGGGCGCCCTACTCAGCTGCTGCCTCACTCCTTTGAGGCTCTCTGAGCTGCTGACACACGTTCCTTTGGTCCTGCATCCAGGGTTAGTCCGAAACACAATAAAACAATTAATTATTATTTTATACAGCCTTAGCTGTCTTGGTTCTGACTTTGGTCTCCAAAATGGAGCCCTAGGTCGAACCGACGCCTACTGTTCCCTCGACGAGGAACGCGTCCTCACCTACTCCTCTCGGGAGAATTTACCAGATGCCAACCGCTCGTTTGGTTGGACTTTTGCCTGACGGTCCTTTGTCAGGTCTTGTAAACTAGCAGTCCTTAACCAGTTGCCTAGCAGTCCTTTGCTAGGGCTTGAGACTGGCAGTCCTTCGCTAGTGCCTAGCAGTCCTTCGCTAGTGCCTAGCAGTCCTTCGCCAGTGCCTAGTAGTCCTTCGCTAGGGCTTGAAACTGCACACTAGATTAACTTGTTAGAAAACAAGAAAGACTTAACTTTTGACCTATGTTGCCATTATCAAAACACAGGTTTGACTAAGGTGCATTCTGCACCAACAAATGGGATCTATCATGTATGCTATGTTATGTACTAGGCCCGATCTATCGTATGCTCTGAGCGTCACAAGCAGATACCAGTCTGATCGAGGAATGGATCATTGGGCGGCTGTCAAGACAATCCTAAAGTACTTAAGAAACACTAAGGATGTGTTCCTAATATATGGAGAAGGTGATATGGTAATACGTGGGTATACAGATACCAGTTTCTAGACAGATAAGGATGACTACAAATCTCAGTCCGGATACGTATTTATTTTGAATGGAGGCGCAATAAGTTGGAAGAGTTCCAAGCAAGACACCGTAGCGGATTCTACCATGGAAGCGGAATATATTGCAGCTTCGGAAGCAACAAAGGAAGCAGTCTGGATCAAGAAGTTTGTCTCAGAACTTGGTGTGGTTCCAACTATTGATGAAGCAATACTGGTTTACTGCGACAACAATGGAGCTATTGCACAAGCGAAGGAACCAAGGTCTCATCAGCTATCCAAACATGTGCTTCACCGCTATCATCTGATCAGAGAGATTATAAGCAGGAATGATATACAAATTGAGAAAATTCTCACTGAAAGGAATTTAGCGGATCCTTTAACTAAGGCCTTGCCTCAAAGCAAGATTGAGGGTCATGTTAGAGCCTGTGGTATTGGGTACCGTAGCGATTGGCATTAGGCCAAGTGGGAGTTTGTTAGTGATATGAGAGAAGTGTCCAAAGGCAATCGCCTTATGATTGTAATCATTTATTTTATAAATGAATATTCACTATTTGAGTATACATGTTTGTGAATTTGATTGAGATCTTAAACTCATTTTCTGAATGTCCGTAATACAATTCACAGCATGAGAGAATTTGTAATGAATTCACAACTAGTGATTATCTCTACATGTGCAATTGTGAAGTATTGAAAGTGTCCCTAGTCGATGAATTGATAAATACGGACACTATCAATTCTGTTGAGACTAGCATGGGTTATTCTCTAATCAGCTGATTCTCACTAGCTGGTGACATTGAGATGTCCGGAGATAAACATGAATGCTAGTTAAGGGAACTAGTTCATTGGAGTGACTAGCTGTAAAACTTCATATGGTAGTCTACATATAGATATGTCAGTGAAGTTCTTACTGCAGCTTAAGTGCAATGTTCCTTTGACTTGCGGTGTTCAAGTCATCTTGGTCATGGAGACTTATATTTTGACATCTTAAGCAAGCATCTCCAAGGAGGTGTGGACCCAGGATGATTGGGTATAAGCCGAAGTGCCTGAAGATGTTTAAACAGCCTACAAAGGATTCACCACTCCTTGCAAGGAGATGTATACCCGAGGCCTATCGTTGGATTGTTACTCGAAGCCTCTGGCCAGAGCATGACATGTTCAGAGTATAAATCTCTTAAATACATGAGAGTAATTAGAATCCGTAGGACGAGAAATCGTTACTTGGGCTAGGTGTGACGTAGTCAGCCTAGTGGGGACTGACACATATACACAATGTCCTGAACCAAGTGG
>JAGFNQ010001180.1:152045-205629 GCA_024364735.1 Boesenbergia rotunda
AACCCCTTACAAAATATTAAGGCCAACACCTTCCATTAATATGGTTAGAATCGGAGTTTTGTTTCTCGCTTGGGTTGATGGACACATCCATGCCCGACTTTGAACCTCAACATGTTCAAACCATGGAATTAGTTTATGAATAATATAGTTCGAGTCAGAGGTCAATCATTAGTTTTGGTTGTTGGACACATCCAAGCCTGACTAAGCGGTTGAATGAGCTCCAACCATATTAAAACTATTTCTTGATTAATGGGTCAGCCTTAAGCTTGGAGCATCGATTTGTTGTGCCACAGCCAAGGTCGATGTAAAGAGAGGTGCAGTTGGGTGCTATGTATAATGATACATACTTGTTAATGAGTTAACAACCCAATGTTTTATGCAAACATTCAATTAGTTGATAGCATAATGTGATAGTTACATATATGTGATGTGTAATCGGTATAATTACCTACCTTCATAGCTAAGAAGAACTGATGGCCACAGCCATGGTTGTTCTTATCTATGGTTGGATATCAACCTATTTGGAGATGTTCCTACGATCTCCCGAATTGATAATAAGGGTGAATCAATTCGAAAAATAAATAGGATTTAATTTATGTATGTTGATACATTCTTTAATAAATCTTCTCACATAATCTCAATTTGTATTTCTAGGTTAATCACTCGATCATGTCTTCTCTGAATTTGCCTTCCATCTTGGACACCAATAAATTAACTGGGCCTAACTTCATAGACTGGCTTCGAAACCTGAGGATAGTCCTTAAGGCAGAAAAGCCTGCTTGTGTCCTTGAAGATCAACTTCCCAAACGTCCTTCTGAAAATGCAACTCCAGACCAGTTTCCTGAGTTGCTCAACCTGCTGAAGACTATAGAGCCTTCTGTAAAGCAGGATCAGAAGACGATACTGTTAGTTGGTTCCTCAAAGAAAGGTTCTAAGAGGAAGGCCAAAGAACAGAATAAGGGAAAGAAGAAAAGGCTAAAAAGACTGAAAAGAAACCAAAAGGCACTTGCCATCATTGTGGCAAGGAGGGTCACTGGCGAAGAAACTGCAAGATTTATCTTGAGTCCTTGAAAGAGAAGGCATCCGATGCCCCATCCTCTTCAAGTATCTTCGTTATTGAATGTCACTCTATTTCCTCAAACACATGGGTACTTGATACTGGGTGTAGCTCACATATATGTAATGACATACAAGGGCTAAGGAATAGAAGAAGACTCGTCAAGGAGAAGCGAATTTGCGAGTTGGAAACGGAGCAAAGATTGCTGCTGTTGCCATCGGAACATATTTGCTAAAGCTCCCGACTGGACGTGTCTTAGAATTGGATAATTGCTATTTCGTTCCTTCGTTAATAAAGAACATTGTATCTATTTCATGTTTGAATGAAAAGGGTTATCATTTAACTTTTAGTAACAATTGTTGTTACATAACTTTAAATGGCGTTCTTTATGGGAATGGAACTTTGTGCAATGGCATCTACACGTTAGATTTATCCAGTGACGTTTTCAATATCGAAGTTAGCAACAAACGTGCTCGAATAGATAATCGAATAGACTCCTACACTTGGCATTGCCGTCTTGGCCATGTAAGTAAGAAACGCATGACCGAATTGCACCGATGTGGAATTTTGGAATCATTTGAACCCGATTCATTTGATACATGCGAATCGTGCTTAAAAGGCAAGATGACCAAATTACCCTTTACCGGAAAAGGTAATCCAGTGGGAGAGTTGCTTGGTCTAATACATACCGATGTATGTGGACCAATGTCAACTCCAGCACAAGGAGGCTATAACTACTTCATCACCTTTATCGATGATCACTCACGATTCGGGTACGTGTTCTTGATGAAACACAAATCTGAAGCCTTTGATAAATTCAAAGAGTTCAGAAATGAAGTAGAGAAACAACTTGGCAAAAGTATTAAAATACTTCGATCCGATCGGGGTGGTGAATACTTAAGTCAAGAGTTTCAAGATTATCTAAGGGACAATGGGATATTATCCCAATGGACTCCGCCATATACACCACAGCATAATGGTGTATCTGAGAGGCGCAACCGAACCTTGATGGACATGGTTAGGTCGATGATGAATCATGCAACTCTTCCAAAATCCTTTTGGGGTTATGCACTTAAGACAGCTGTTTATTTATTAAACAGAGTCCCGACCAAGGTAGTCTCTACTACTCCATATGAGATTTGGAATAGTAAGAAACCTCACTTAACTCACCTTAAGATATGGGGTTGTCCTGCTTATGTGAAGCGGGTTGTATCAGACAAATTGGATGCTAAGTCTGATAAATGTCTATTTATTGGATACCCTAAGGAAACGAAGGGTTACCAATTCTATCATCCCTTGGAACAAAAGGTGTTTGTTTCAAGGCATGCTGTATTTCTAGAAAAAGAATTTCTTTTACAAGAAAACAGTGGGAGTGGCATTGAACTTGATGAAGTTCAAGAAACTCCAATAGACATTACAGAGACACCAGTCTAGCCCACAACCATAATCATAATGATGAGCTATCAGTTGAACCTAAAACTACACCACCTCTTCGTAGGTCTGATAGGACACGCAACATTCCAGAGAGATACGGATTTCTCGTAAGTGAATCGAACGACGTGTTGCTCATTGGCGATGACGAACCTATCAGTTATGAAGATGTTCTAAAAAGTTCAGAAAGGGACAAATGGCTTGAAGCCATGAAGTCGGAAATGGATTCCATGTACGAAAATCAAGTATGGACTTGGTTAACCCACCTGAAGGGATTAAACCCATAGGGTGCAAGTGGGTTTTCAAGAAGAAAACCGACATGGAAGGTAATGTTGTTACCTTTAAGGCTAGATTAGTGGCAAAGGGATATCGTCAAAAACAAGGAATTGATTATGACGAAACCTATTCGCCAGTAGCTATGCTTAAATCCATTCGGATGCTCCTAGCCATAGCAGCTCATTATGATTATGAGATTTGGCAAATGGATGTGAAAACAGCTTTCCTTAACGGAAACCTGCTTGAGGACGTATACATGATACAGCCTGAAGGTTTCACATCGGTTGATAAAACCAAGGTATGCAAGCTTCGACGATCCATATATGGACTGAAGCAAGCATCTAGGAGCTGGAACATCCGTTTTGATGAGACAATCAAAAAGTTTGATTTCTCACAAAATCCTGACGAACCCTGTGTGTACAAGAAGGTTAGTGGGAGTGCAGTCGTATTCCTAGTATTATATGTCGACGACATCTTACTTATAGGAAACGATATTTCAGTCTTACAGACAGTTAAAATTTGGTTATCCAAAACTTTCTCCATGAAAGACCTGGGAGAAGCAACCTATATCCTTGGGATTAGAATCTATAGAGATAGATCAAAACGGTTGCTTGGTCTTTCGCAGTCTACATATATAGACCGAGTGCTAAAAAGGTTTAGCATGTCGGAATCCAAGAAAGGTTACCTTCCCATTAGGCATGGGATCAACCTTTCAAAGTCTATGTGTCCGCGCACAGAAGACGAGAGGATTTGCATGAATAAGATTCCCTATGCATCCGCGATAGGATCTATCATGTATGCTATGTTATGTACTAGGCCTGATGTATCGTATGCTTTGAGCGTCACAAGCAGATACCAGTCGGATCCAGGAATGGATCACTGGGCGGCTGTTAAGACAATCCTTAAGTACTTAAGAAGAACTAAGGATGTGTTCCTAATATATGGAGAAGGAGATTTGGTAATACGTGGGTATACAGATGCCAGTTTCCAGACAGATAAGGATGACTCCAAATCGCAGTCTGGATACGTATTTACTTTGAATGGAGGCGCAGTAAGTTGGAAAAGTTCCAAACAAGACACCGTAGCGGATTCCACCACGGAAGCGGAATATATCGCAGCTTCGGAAGCAGCAAAGGAAGCAGTCTGGATCAAGAAGTTTGTCTCGAACTTGGTGTGGTTCCAACCATTGATGATGCAGTGCCGGTTTACTGCGACAACAATGGAGCTATTGCACAAGCAAAGGAACCAAGGTCTCATCAGCGATCCAAACACGTGCTTCGCCGCTATCATCTGATCAGAGAGATTATAAGTAGGAATGACATACAAATTGAGAGAGTTCCCACTGAAAGGAATATAGCGGATCCTTTAACTAAGGCCTTGCCTCAAAGCAAGTTTGAGGGTCATGTTAGAGCCTGTGGTATTGGATACCGTAGCGATTGGCATTAGGCCAAGTGGGAGTTTGTTAGTGATATGAGAGAAGTGTCCTAAGGCAATCGCCTTATGATTGTAAAACATTTATATTAATAAATGATAATTCACTATTTGAGTATACATGCTTGTGTATTTGATTGGGATCTTAAACTCATCTACTGAATGTCCGCAATACAACTCACAGCATAAGAGAAATTGTGATGAGATCACAACTAGTGATTATCTCTAAATGCGCAAATGTGAAGTATTGAAAATATCCCTAGTCGATGAATTGATAAATACGGACATTATCAATTCTGTTGAGACTAGCATGGGTTATTCTCTATTCAGCCGATTCTCACTGGCTGGTGACATTGGGATGTCCGGAGATAAACATGGATGCTAGTTAAGGGAACTAGTTCATTGGAGTGACTAGCTGTAAGACTTCATATGGGAATCTACATGTAGATATGTCAATGAAGATCTTACTGCGGCTTAAGTGCGATGTTCCTTTGACTTGCGGTGTTCAAGTCATCTTGGTCATGGAGACTTATACTTTGACATCTTAAGCAAGCATCTCCAAGGAGGTGTGGACCCAGGATGATTGGGTATAAGCCGAAGTGCCCGAAGATGTTTGAACAGCCTACAAAGGATTCACCACTCCTTGCGAGGAGATGTATACCCAAGCCTATTGTCGGATTGTTACTCAAAGCCTCTGGCCAGAGCATATCATGTTTAGAGTGAGAGTCTCTAAAATACATGAGAGTAATTAGAAATCCAAAGGACGAGTAAGACATTACTTGGGCTAGGCGTGACGTAGTCAGCCTAGTGGGGACTGACACCATTGACCGTGTCCTGAACCAAGTGGGTATAAGGTGGTGAAGGGAATGGGGCACGATTCATTAGAGCTGCTGAAGGGTTTCAGAATAATTTCTTCTGAGATCAAACCGTTGATCTTTCGATTAATTGGGGATCATGATATACTACTAGGTGCCACTCATGATCGTTCTATAATTTGTTGATTATAGACGGCCAACATAAATCGAAAGCCTATTTAGTCACACGCACTACGAGTAATCCGAGGGATTTAAAACGAGTTGAAAATTGGATTTTCCGATCAAGAGAAATAAGTCGAATCTGAGTTAGTCAGAGGCGCATTAGAAGCTAAAAATGGCTAAGTCTTTTGAAGGCTTTTTGGGCGAATTAAATGAGTTTAATTCGCGACGGTCCGGGTTGGTTTTTGGCCGGCCAAAGAGGGTGCCAAAACCCCTTTGGTGGCCGGCCACAATAAGAGGAGAAAACCAATTAATTTTGGTTTAATTAATAAGATAAATCCAGCGCGATTTATTTTATAAATTATGGATAAATAAATTTGTATAAAGAAGTTTATATAAATAAATTTATAGAAATTTATTCTTTTATGGAAGATTAAAATAATCCATGAATTGGGTTTATTTTAATTTTATAAAATCAATTATGAATTGATTTTTCCATAATGAGAAAGTTTATAAATTTCTTATAAAATTTATTCTATAATTTAAAGAGAAGAAGAATTTGTTTTGTTATAAATTAGTTATAATAAAACTTGGTTTAAACGGAATTAATTCATAAGAATTTATAGGATAAATTTCTTATGATAATTAATTAGTTTTATTATAAAGTTAGTTATAATAAAATTCATAAGAGTATTTATAGGATAAATTTTCTTATGATAATTAATTTGTTTTATTACATGATTTATAATAAAGACTCGGTTTAAACGAAATAATTAATAAGAAAATTTATAAGATAAATTTCTTATAACTAATTCTGTTAATTCCGTTAATTCGGTTTTGAGGGAGACTTAGCAAAGGAGTTGCTACTATATAAAGGAACCAAAGGCTAGCCCTTATTCCTAACGAAAATAATTAAGAGATTAATTATTCTCTCCCTCTCTCTCTTAATCCCTCCTCTCCTCCTTCTCCTTCTCTTCCCTTAGGGCCGGCGCCCACCCTAGATTCCCTAGGGTCGGCGCCCAACCTACATCCAAGGTGGTGGAGGCCGTGAGCTTCAAGAAGAAGAAGGAGAACCCGAACACGAAGAAGAAGAAGCGGATAGCGATTCCTCTCTTCCCGGAATTTGATTCCGTTACTTCGTTGGTTAGTTTTTCATTATTTTCTCTTATCCTTCTAGTTGTGCCTTCCGAGAATCTAGTAGTTCTCGTCGACACAAAACTCGTGACTTTGCGAAGTCATCCCGAAGAGAACTCGGCGTGGACACGAATAGAGGCGAAGCTTCCAAGGGACGCTACGGTTGGATCTCGTCCCTTTCTTCAAGTTACGCGAGGTATAAAAGTAAATTAGTTTACTTTTCCGCAAACTTTTATTTTATGATTATGTCGATACACTATAAGGTTGCATGCTAGATACGAAGTTAAAATAATTTAGGAAATTATTTTATGCAAACTCTTCCGCTGCACGTAAAAATTTTAAATTTTACGAACTCGTATCCTTGTCGACATGCACCCGGTCCCAACAATGTCCACACATCATAAGGTTGCATGCTAGATACGTGGTTAAAATAATTTGAGAAATTATTTTATGCTAATTCTTCCACTGCACGTAAAAATTTAAAATTTTACGAACCCGTATCCTTGTCAACATGCACCCGGTCCCAACACCCGAGGCATCCAGGGTGCCCGGGACACTGGTGGCACCCGGGAGCTTGAGGCCGCCTGGCCCAGAGAGCTTCTGAAGCAATCTTTGCTCAACTACTCGTGTGGCTTTGACCTTGGGCGCCCGGGACCTCCCGGCCGCCTAGCCCAACTGCTGCCCCTCTCCTTTGGGGCGTTCTGAGCTGCAGAAACATGTTCCTTTGGTCCCTACATCCAAGGTTAGTTCCACAACAAACAAGGCAAGAATATACATCAGTTTTTACAGCCGTAGCTGTCTTGGTTCTGACTTTGGGTCTCCCACATGGAACCCTAGGTCGAACCGACGCCTACTGTTCCCTCGACGGGGAACGCGCCCTCACCTACTCCTCTCAGTAGAGTTTAGCTTTTGCTAACCGGCTCCTCCGGTTGGACTTTTTGCCTAGCAGTCATTTGCTAGGTGCCTAACAGTCCTTTACCAGGTCTTCGGTATGAAGCAGTCCTTCGCCCGGTGCCTGGCAGTCCTTCGTCAGGGCTTCGGTACCAAGCAGTCCTTCGCCCGGTGCCTAGCAGTCCCTTGCTAGGTCTTAGTCTCCTAGCTTCCCTTCGCTAGGTGCCCAGCAGCCCTTCGCTAGGTCTTAGTGTCCTAGCTGCCCTTTGCTAGGTGCCTAGCAGTCCTTCGTCAGGTCTTCAACTCCTAGCAGCCCTTCGCTAGGTACCTAGCAGTCCTCCACCAGGTCTTCAACTCCTAGTAGCCCTTCGCTAGGTGCCTAGCAGTCTTTTGGCAGGTCTTCAACGGCTAGCAGCCCTTCGCTAGGACTTCTTTATGCACACTTAGTATTCACATTAGATCATAAATAGTACTTAACATTGAATCCATTGCCAATATCAAAACAAGGTTCGATATGGTTCTTCCTGCACCAACAATCTCCCCCTTTTTGATTTATGCAAACACAATTCAATGTTAAGTAGAAATTATAACAGATTAAGCAATAAGGTTAAGACCAAATGAATTTGATCAAAGTAAAAGAACCAGTGTAGTTTTGAACTGTAAAAAAAAATTATTTTCCCTTTTCCTTACAACCCAGAAGTATTGTGTTATAAAACACTTAACTTTGACCTTTCCTCCCCCATTGACATATATCAAAAAAAGATATTCATGGATGAATAAAATATCTAAGAGTTTTGAGTTTTTGTAAAACTTCTAAGTTTTTGAAAAAGTGTTTTTTAAAAAAAATAGAGTAAAAGCCTTTTCATAAACAACTTTTTTCACTTAGACAATTTTCCATTTTGAAAAGCAAGCCTAAGTTTTGCTTTAAAAAAACTTTTACTTACAAGGCTTTGCAAAAAGAAATTTTACTTAGGCAAAATTTTGAAGTCAAATTTCCCAAAAAGAGTTCAACTTTGAGAATTGGGAAAATTTTGTTTTAAATGAATTTACACACTTAGAAGAATTTGCTTGGAAGTATTTTGACAGTAGTTTGAAATTTTAACATCAATTAGCACTTAAAAACAATTTGAATTATTTAGAAATTTTTGCTCTGGTTTTTGGAAAAAGAGATAAAAGTTTAAATATAAAAAAAATTCCTTTCTCTCTTTCTTGCTCTCCCCCTTGTCTATATATCAATAATGAAATATATTTTGAAATAAGTTTTTTAAAAAATTATGTATCAGAGCCTATGAGTTTTGAAAAAAATACTTAGTATAACTCTTAAAGACATTGCAAAAAGCTTTAAAATGCACCAACAAAACTCCACTTTAAAAAGTATCAAAAAAATATTTTGTATTTGTAGGCAAGTCTTTGAGAAAATTCACGCACTTAGAACATTATTGTCTTGAAAAATATTAGTACTTTTTGAAAACATTATATTTTGAAAAATAGAAGTACTTTTGAAAGATATTATTTTAAAACAATTTTAATTTTATTTTGAAAATATAATACTTGACTCGGTTTCTTTTCCAGTTTGACACAATCCTAGGAAATCTTGTTAACTACAAGGACATTTCCCTAAGTATCCTGAAAAATTTTTCAAAGTCATGTAAGTATTATTTTCAAAACTATTCTAAAAGGATTTTAAAATTATTCCAAGGTAAAGTAAAATTTTGAAAGTGATGGTATATATATAAGCAAAATGATTTAAATGGATATTATTTTGAACAAAAAATTATTTATGTTTTCAAAAGGATTTTAAGAGTGCAGTGCATGAAAACATATAATTTTGAAAATGCTCAATAATTCTTTTAATTTGATCTCCCCCTAAACTTGACCCAGTCCTAGGAAGCTTGTTGACTACAAGCGATCATTCTCTGAGTCTTAAGATTTGATTCAAATTATAAGAATTATCTAATAATTTTGAAAAATAATTGTCCGACATAATTTCTTTCGATTTAGACTCCGCCTAAATTTGACACTTCCTAGGAGTCCTTGTAGATCATGAAGTGGACTTCCTTTGTGTCTTTAGGGTCTGTCAAAATCTAAACGAGAATCATGCACAATTCTTAAAATGAATTTTGAAGAATTAACATTTCGAAAAAATGAGTATTTGAAAGACATATTTTGAAATGATAGCATAGTTTTAAACAAAACCTGAGTGATAACATAGTATTTTAAACTTCTTCTATTAATTTAAACTCCCCCTAAACCTGACACAGTCCTAGGAGGCTTGTTGACCACAAGTTAATCCTCCTCTGAGTCTTAGGGTTTAGTTCAGATTAAGGGAACTATTCAAAACAAATAATTACAAAAAAAAACATTTCAAAAATTATTCTTTTGACTCAAACTACCCCTAAATTTGACACATCCTAGGAGTCTTTGTAGATCATGAAGTGGACCTTCCTCTGTGTCTTTAGAGTTTATTAAAATCAAAAGAATAGTTTTGAATAACAATATGGTAATTTTCAACATAATTTGGAATGATAATAATTTTCCAAAGAGATAGTAATATACGAGGGTTGAATCAAATTTTTGAAAAACTTATTTTGAGATGATACTAAATTTTAGAGCATAAGGTTTTTGAAAAAACTATATTTTTTGAAAAAATATTTAAAAAATTCCCCTTGTATCCGACTCGTCTAACTTTGTCTAAGTGCTTGAAGGGTCTTCAGTATTGACTTGGTTTGACTATGTTGACTTGGTTTACCAATAATTGACCCAATCAAGTCCTAGGTCTTAGTATTAATTCAATCAAGACTTAGTTTGATCAATCAATGACCAAATCAAAACAAGCCCTAGAGTCTATTTATTGTGATATTTGACATGAAGTTGAAAAAAAAATGTTATGAGTGAAAAAGTAGGGTACAGTACAATAAATTAAAAAAATAGAGATAAGTTTGAATAACTTTTGCAAACCTTTTTATTTAAAAGGATAGTGAATCATGCTTTTAGGTCGTAGATATTTCACCCAGTTTTACGTGATCAAACATGTTAACCTTATGCGTTTTGTGAGATAAATATTTTAATTTTAAGAAAACTGGTTAATTTTATTGATTTTAAAAAATGATTTAAATCTAAGATTTCCTCAAAATTTGTGTTAGATTCGAATTTGATAAAGAATAAATTGAATTTGAATTTCAAAAATTGGCTTCCAGGTCTTGGCGAGGCACTAGGCCTTCTTTGGTCGTTGCCTTATTGGATCATCAATCCTTTCCTTGGCAAAGACTTTTAGTGAAATTTCATTTTCAAAATTACTTTTTGAGAAATTCTGGTCTAACTAGTTTGGGTCTTGGATCAGTAGCTTCGGCTAATTCCACAAGTCTAAAGAGACCAAGTAGTGTATACTTGACCTTATTAGAAAAGGCTTCCCTAACGTACTATCATCTCACCGCCACCCAATACTATGTTGTTCAAATTTCAATTAAATCATTTTAGTCTTTAAACTAACCAATCCTAATTCTAAGCAAAAAAAAATATAAGTGAGAAAAGTAATCATCTAAGTCACGTCATAATCATAATAATATTCTGGATTTTCAAAATCAGCAATATTATGAATTAAATTTTCATATATATATGAATTAAAGTTACCCATCTTTCTTTTGCTTAACTATTTTTTCGGCATTTTGTAGTGGTCGCGAGCCATTCGGACTTGCTTCCGATGATCCCCTTCTTCGTCGTCAGATTCTGAGTCTGAGTCGGACTGCAGTACTGGTTGAGGCCTCTTTTGTAGTTTTCTTGGAATTTTCCCTAAAATAGAATTTACACCTTCCTTGACCATCACAGTATCTGTTTGATTATTTAATTCTAATTTTGAAAAGAATTTAAAATCGTTTACCGTCTCAGTCAATTCATCTTCTAAATCTGGCTTGTATTCGCAATCAGGTATGGATTCTTTCTCATCTTCTGATCCGGAGTCACTTTTGAAGTCGTGTGCTAACTCTTCTAAGATCTCAATATCGGAGCTCTCTTCGTGTAGATTGATCAGCTTCTCCGACATCACTTTATCACAGTTGAAGGATCTAACCTGCTTCAATTCTTCATTGGTTAGGCCACATTGTAGTGTTGCAGTCGCCTTTGCATCTGCCTCGATCTTCCTCAGAGTTGGTTCATCCAATTTATGCCAGGCGATCGACATTCCATCTTCCATAGGTACGGTAAATCCTGTTTGGATTATCATCCATAGATCTAGATGGGCTTTTAGGTGGGATTCCATTAGACCCTTCCAGGTTCCGAAGTTCTCGCCAGAGAATAGAGGCGGAAGAACACTGTTCCATTCTTGATTTGCCATTAAGGATAAATCTTGCACACACACACAAAAATAGAAATGTACCAAGACTTGGTCTTGGATTAGAAGTGCGGGAGAAGAAGAAAAAAAATAGCCCAACAAAAATATTGCACGAATTTCGAGGCAGAATAATAAAAAAATTAATAAAAAGTTTGGGACAAAATTTTGAAAATGTTACCTTTATCAATTCTAAAAAGAAATAAGTATTCACAGTTGAAAATTTTGCTCGAATTAAAGTAACATGTATTTTGAGAAAAATATTAAAATAATAATAAAAAAATTTATGACAAATTTTCAAAAATTGATCATTTTATCAATTTTATATCCACTCACAGATATTATTTATTTGAAAATAAAAAGCAAAAATGATCGAGTGGCGTTGCATCAAACTCGATTAACGAGAAAGATTAAAAAAAACATAAAATAATTTTGAAAATCCAAAAAACTATCAAATTGGTGGTTGCACCAAATTTGAGCTACCCCGCTCTGATACCACTTGTTGGATCGAGAAAACACGATAGAGGGGGGTGACTATCGTGAAAACGTTTTGGATTAGAAAAGAGAATGCATAGCGGAAAATTAAAACAAAACAAACACGAACACAAGGATTTTTACTTGGTTCGGAGTCGCGGTCGGCTCCTACTCAAAGGCCCACGGTTCTTGACTGTTTACTACGGGCAATTCTATAATCGTGCAAGATTTTACAAAGGTTTGTACAGTAATGGTGCAGTAAAAAGAACAATTATACTCTTCATTACCGACGTCCGGTGTTGATCGTACTTCGGTGCGGAGGGTCATCGTCGGTGCTTGAATCTCGAGATTGGAGGTTTTCCGGAGTAGAGCGCTTGAGTCGAAGAATGTAGAGGCGTTGGAAAAGTTGATACCGAAGCCTTAGGGGCCGAGCCCCTTTTATACTGCTCCTGGGGGTGCCTGACACGTGCCTTTGAATCCGAGAACTCTCATCCGAAGCTCGGTCAAAGCTTATCCCTCCAAAATCGAGCTCGGAGCTGACGGGGGCGCTCGGGACACTGGGGTGCCCCGGTTGACTTGGTCTGCTGGCTTCTCGGCTAAACGTACTTCGATCACTAGGTTGGCTTGGACCCAGGGTGCCCGAGGCATCCAGGGCGCCCGGGACACTGGGGGCGCTCGGGAGCTTGAGGGTGCCTGGCCTAGTGAGCTTCTGAAGCAATCTTTGCTCAACTGCTCGTGTGTCTTGGACCTTGGGCGCCCGAGACCTCCCGGGCGCCTAGCCTAGCTGCTGCCCCTCTCCTTTGGGGCGTTCTGAGCTGCAGAAACACGTTCCTTTGGTCCCTGCATCCAAGGATAGTTCCACAATAAATAAGGTAAGAATATACATCAGTTTTTACAGCCGTAGCTGTCTTGGTTCATACTTTCGGTCTCCCACATGGAACCCTAGGTCGAACCGACGCCTACTGTTCCCTCGACGGGGAACGCGTCCTCACCTACTCCTCTCAGAAGAGTTTACCTTTTGCCAACCGGCTCCTCCGGTTGGACTTTTTTCCTAGCAGTCCTTCACCAGGTGCCTAGCAGTCCTTTGTCAGGTCTTCCGTACCAAGCAGTCCTTGGCCCGGTACCTGGCAGTCCTTCGCCAGGGCATCGGTACCAAGCAGTCCTTCTCCTGGTGCCTAGCAGTCCCTTGCCAGGTCTTAGTCTCCTAGCTGCCCTTCGCTATGTGCCTAGCAGCCCTTCGCCAGGTCTTAGGGTCCTAGCAGCCCTTCGTTACGTGCCTAACAGTCCTTCGCCTGGTCTTCAACTCCTAGCAGCCCTTCGCTAGGTGACTAGCAGTCCTTTGCCAGGTCTTTAATTCCTAGCAACCCTTCGCTAGGTGCCTAGCAGTCTGTAACGCCCCCCCCCCCCCCTTACCGTTAAGGCGGCGCGTTACCTTTTTCTACATAACTTAACTTACGCATATTATTGCATATGAATCTAAAGCATTGCAGCGGAAATAAAATGTTGGATCGAGAAAGACCGATAGAGGGGGGGGGTGAATATCGAAAAATGTTCGGATTTAAAAGAGAGAGTAAGTGCGCGGCGGAATAAAGACAAACAACGCAAACACCAAGATTTTACTTGGTTCGGAGCCTGGGTCGACTCCTACTCCAAGGCCCACGGTCGTTGACCGTTTACTTTGGGCAATTCTATAGTGCGCAAAATGGTTACAAAGTGAGATTACAAAATTACTGTAAATAGAAATATACACTTTGTTTTACTAACTCCCGGTGTAGATCGAGTTTCGGTGCAGTGGGAGATTGACGGCGCTTTGTTCTTGAGTCAGGAAGTTTCCGGAGCAGAGCGCGGTCGTCAGAGTGTTTGGATGCGTTGAATGAAAGCTGTGTTGAAGCTAGGGGTCGAGGGGTGCTATTTATAGCACCTAGGGGCGCCCTGGTCGTCGAGGGTGCCCTGCCACGTGTCACCCGATCCGTGCTTCGCTCGGTCAAGCCTTATCGCACCGGAATAGGGATGAGGTTTGACCTCTGGGGCACCCTGGTCGCTGAGGGCGCCTTGGTTGACCCGGTCTTCTCGGCTGGATAAAGTTGATCGGCCTCGCTGGCTTAGGCGCGAAGCGCCTTGGCTCTTCAAGGCGCCTTCGGTGCTGAGGGCGCCCTGGCTGAGAGGGCGCCTTGGCTGCTGAGGGCGTCCTGCCCAGTAAGCAGCCGAAGGCCTTTTGCTTCAATTGGTTCTGGTTCACCTTGAGGGCGCCCTGAACACTCAGGGCGCCTTACTCAGCTGTTGCCTCACTCCTTTGAGGCTCTCTGAGTTGCAGCCACACGTTCCTTCGGTCCTGCATCAAGGGTTAGTCCAAAACACAATAAAATAATAATTATTTTATACAGCCTTAGCTGTCTTGTTTCTGACTTTGGTCTCCAAAATGGAGCCCTAGGTTGAACCGACGCCTAATGTTCCCTCAAGGGGAACGCGTCCTCACCTACTCCTCTCGGGAGAGTTTACCTGGTGCCAACCGGATCCTCCAGTTGGACTTTTGCCTGGCAGTCCTTCGCCAGGTCTTGAGGTACCAAGCTGCCCTTCGCTTGGTGCTTAGCTTCTGGCAGTCCTTCGCCAGCCTAGCAGTCCTTTGCTAGGGCTTCTCCTGTCTGGCAGTCCTTCGCCAGTGCCTAGCATTCCTTCGCTAGGGCTTTTTCCTGTCTGGCAGTCCTTCGCCAGTGCCTAGTATTCCTTCGCTAGGGCTTTTCCTGTATACTCAGGAAGCTTGTTAGACAACAACTAACCCTTAACTTTTGAAGCCTTTTGCCAATATCAAAACCCAGGTTTGACATGGGTGCATTCTGCACCAATAATCTCCCCCTTTTTGATATATGGCAACCAAGTTCAAAAAGTTAAGTAAAACAAATGCTAAAATGAAATCCTAAGTTAGATTCCCTCCCCCTGGACGGAATCTCCCCCTAGGTTTTTCAAAAGTAGGTGGTGTGATTTTCAACACTTAGCAAATTTCATGTTTTGAGTTTGAAGAATTTTTAAGCGAAAAATTATTCTAAGTCACGATAAGTTTTCAGACATTAACAATTTTAGGTTTAAGAAAAACTTTCAGAGTTTTAAGAAAAAAACATAGGCTTAGAAACAATTCATAGTTAGAAATTTTTAAGAAAATTTTAAGCAAAAAAGACGGTTTAGCTTGAAAACTATTCAGAGTTAGAAATTTTTAAGGAAAAATTTTAAGTATATAAAAAAAACAATAACATTTCAAAATGAATTACGCTTTGAACCTTTTTGAAGAAGGAAATAGGGAAAAAGAGTTGAAAAAAAAAATTTAGGTTTCCTCTTTCCTTTCCAACTCTCCCCCTTTGACATATATCAAAAAAGTGCAGAAGAAGTATTTGCAATAATTAAATAAAGCATTTGCTGTACTGAATCAAACTGGAACCTAAGTCTGGTTTCATCTTTAGGGACGTGTCTAACCCAATTAGCTACTTACCAACTGTTATAAACAGTAGTTTTTGCTATGGTTAGTCAAGTTAAGTGCATTGTTCAAGTTAGATTGTCTAAACTTGATACTTAACTTGATTGCTGTTCAGTTTGTATTTAGTGCCCCAACTACTGCAGATGCACTGACTTAAAGCATCTTGAGTTAAGGCAAAGACCTAAGCATCTCAACCCTTTTTAGGTTATCACTCAAAGTATCCTAAGGTGCTTGTGAGATGCTGGCTTCTATATCTATAGGTGCATGCAATTCTAGGGTTAGAGCCTAGGCTAAGTCCATTTCGAAGAAAACCCTAGTTTTGAAGAGGGTAGTTTTAGAAATAAAACTAAGTCACGAAAAAAATAAAACTTTTTAAATTAGAAAAATTTTAAAATAAACATCATTTTAAAATTTAAAATATTTTAAAATTGAGGCAAAACCAAATGATTCTATTCTACTAAGCATAATCTTATCACTAGTGAGCATAAGCTAGTCATCATAAAGTAAAGTAGGTATTCAAGGTTCAACATAGTCATATAGTCAACCACTAGTCAACCCTACTGAGTAGGGATAGTCAAATAGGTACAATACTAAGTGAATCTAAGACGAAGGACCGGGATGATCGGAGGAGCCTGGCTGCCAGGATCGAAATAGGGTCATCATCTCATGATACTCTGCCTCTCTGGCCTCCCTCTCGGCTCGAAGTGCGCTCATGTAACTGTTGTAGTAGCCCAGGTTTGTCTCCATCTCTTCAGCGTGATTGGCCTCTACTTCCTCTCGGAGGCTCTATACGTGGGTCTCTAGCTGAGTCACTCGGTCGTAAAGTGTTGGTGGAGCGGGCTCATCTATGTGCGCTCGGGCTGCTGCTGCTATATTTCCGACGTCGACCTCGACCTCCTCATCTGAATCGATCTGATGAGCTGCTCTCTGACGTCTCCAGGACAGGACCCCGGTACCGGACACCTCTATACCAGCTAGGGCAAAGTTTCTATAGCCTATTTCATCGTAGTCAGTTAGGGCGGCCATCTCTCCCTCGGTAATATTTCTACCGTGGTGATGTAATATGGATGTAATAATGTGGCAGTAAGGTGTGCGGACCTGCCCTTGTGTGGTAACACTAGATGCATGTAGGATAGTCTGAAATATATGAAGTCCTATGTCTATGTCAAGCTGGTGAATCATGGCATACAGTAGAAAGGCATGGAATGGACGCATAGTGGTGACGTCCCTGGTAGATAATGATAGGATACATCGGACTATGACCCTATATAGGGCGTAGTCCTGCACTTCTAATTCGACAGACTGAAATCGTCTGGCTACAGGTTGCCTAAAGAAATATGAGTGCAATGTATCTAAGGTAATCTCAGAGTAGGGAGCATCAAAGGGAGGCTCCCTAGAAGGGTAACAACAGAAAGTGGACTGTGAGGGTCGTAGTCCTAGAAATCGGTTAAGTAAAGTTGGAGTGATTGTTAAGGGAATACCTTGAACCATGGTGGAGAACACAAGATTATCCTGTCTAATAATATTATTGTAAAATTCTGCGCATAAGGAAGTATTGATTGGGTGGGCGCAGAATACCAGATTGTCCAGTTGGTAGTAGTTTATGACGTTCATAGCTAGGGGACAGGATTGAGTAAAAAATAGTCTATTCAAGTAGCTTGTCTTAATGGGTTTATAGGTGGTACGGGAGAACTTGTTACACAACTCTAAATTGGGAAACCTAGGATCAGGACTAGGTTGAGTACCGGGTTCTGCCGGATTAGGTCGACGTCTTCTAAGAAAGGAAAACATGTATACTTAAGGAAATGTGTACTAATGAAAGATTGAAACGAAATTGACACAAACAAAGAAAATATACCGGTTTGCTCGGGGAGGCATTGTTGAGGGCTTGAGAGCTTGAGAGGGTTGCAAGATCTCTTGAAAGGTAGAAGGTTGAGGAGGAGAAGTGTTTTGTTGTGAGGAGTAGAAAGGGAGGGGAGCCCCTTTTTATAGGCAGCTTGGGCGCCCTTCCCCGTGAGGGTGCCTTGACTGGCGAGGGCGCCCTTAGCAGTGAGGGCGCCTTCATCAGGCCTGAGCTTCCCTTTTTGGCAGCTTTTGACCACCGAAGGACACTGGTAAGGGCGCCTCTCCGGTCGAGGGCGCCTTTACCAGGTCAGTGGTTCAGATTGTGCAGCTTTCTGCCGTTGACTAACTGTGGGAGGGCGCCCTTCATGACAAGGGCACCCTAATCAAGGCTGCAGCTGCCTTTTGGCAGCTTTTGACCACCCTCGGGGCGCTCTAAAGCGGTTGGGCGCCCTAAAATCCGGTTTTGACCAAATTTGAATGTTTTTGACCGGATTTGACCTGGTTTGACTATATTGACCGTAGTTTGACTAGTTTGAGATTTAACCACAACACTGATATTAAGGGAATCATAATTTAGTTTTAATTTTACTATCTCACCCAGATCTAGGGTTTTCAATCACGTTAACCTTATAGGTTTTGTGAGACAGGTTTGAGGGTAGAAATTAGTTTTGAAAAGAAGTTTTAATTTAGAAAAAGTTCTTTATTTTTGAAAACAAAAATAGAATTTTTGAAAACAGATTAAGTGTTTTTCAAAAAGAGAATAAGTTTGAAAGATAGAAATTTTGAAAACAGATTAGAATCTATAATTATTTGAAATTTGAGTTAGATTCGAATTTGACAAAAGATAATTTGAATTTGAATTTCAGAAATTGGCTTCCAAGTCTTGGCGAGGCACTAGGCCTTCTTTGGCCGTAGCCTTATGGGATCATCCACCCTTTCCTTGACAAAGCCTTTTAATGAAATTTCATTTTCAAATTAAATTAGGTCATTTTCTGGTCTAACTAGCTTGGGTCTTGGATCGGTAGCTTCAGCTGGTTTCACCAGTCTAAAGAGACCAAGTAGACTTGATCTTCTTAGAGTTGGTTTCCCCAACGTACTATCATCTCACCTCCTCCCAATACTATGTTTTCAAATTTCAAGTAAATTAGTCCTTAAGTCTAACCATTCCTAATTCTAAGCATGACAACTTGCAGAAATTTAAATAAACAAGCAATCACGAAACAAAATTATCTAATAATCAAATTGTTTTGATTTTGGCTCCCCCTGGACTAAAGCCTCTGTATGGGTTAGGCAGGATGTGAATCTTGTCCTTGGGGATCCAAAATTGATTTGAACCAGTTGGTTTGGTCAGGCACAGTTTTGGCACCCATGCCTGAACCTTAGGTCTTGACTGGTTCAGTACAGCAAAGTAAGATCTTTGCCGAGATTTGGTTCTATAACCAAGTCCGGATCGGTTTAGAACAAACTTCTGTTGTCCAAGAATCATATCAAGGTTTTTGGAACTAGAAGTGAATCGTTCTAAAGCTGTTCTTAAGTCCTTGACTTGAGTTTTTAGGGAGGAGTTCTCTGATTCAAGTTTTTCAACTTGATCAGGGGTTCCTTCCTGAATTTTCTCAGTTGAGGATTCAGACTCAGCTCCCTCTTTCAGGAGTTTTACTTCCTGTCGGAGGGACTCGATTCGGAGTTTGGCTTTCGCCAAATCTCGGGATAGATAGGAAATAAGAGAATTTAATTGCAATTTTGAAAAACCCGTTACCCTTATTTCGCCGTCGTCGGAGAAGGTCAGCTTGCCGTCGTCCTGGTCCGAGTCTGAGTCAGTCCCGATTTGATCCGAAGCGGTCAGGGCTAGAAGATTGGACTGGGGTGCTTCTTCTTCTTCTTCTGAGGAAGACTCGTCCCAGGTTGCTTGGAGTGCCTTCTTCTTTCTGGTCTTTTTGGACTCCTTTAGGCTTGGACATTCAGTCTTGTAGTGGCCCTTCTTCTTGCATTCGTAGCAGGTTACGTTGGGCTTGTGTTTGTCAGTTGCTGGTTCAGCTGGTTCATCCTTTCTTCGCTTTGTTCTCCGTGTGTTAGCTTGGTTCTTCAACTTTTTGTAGTAGCTTCGAGCTAGCCGGACCAGTTCAGACTGATCTCCTTCTTGATCTTCTGTTTCTGAGTCTGAGGTAGACTCGGGTTCAACTTGTGTTTTCTGTTTAGTCGTTCTTCCTGTTTTCCCTGCAAAGAAAGCTATACTTTTCTCGGCCAAATTGCAGTTAGTCTGTTCATGAAGTTCAAGTTCAGAAAATAACTCATCTAGCTTAATTTTTGAAAGATCCCTAGAGACCTTGTATGCATCTACCATAGATGCCCACAAGGTGGTCCTAGGGAACGCGTTTAGGGCATACCTTATAAGATCACGGTTTTGAACCTGGTGACCTATTGCATGAAGACCGTTCATCAATTCCTGGATTCTGGCATGGAGCTGAGCTGCTGTCTCGTTATCTGCCATTCTGATGGTGAAGAGCTTGTTCAGTAGCAGATTGCGTTTGCTGATCCTCATATCTGAAGTTCCTTCGTGGAGCTCGATCAGTTTAGCCCATAGCTCCTTGGCACTTTTGAAAGGGCCTACGCGGTTCAGCTCCTCTTTCGTTAGTTCGCATTGGAGGGTCTGAGTTGCTTTGGCGTCAGCTTCGATTTTGCGTTTAAGGGCAGTGTCCCACTCTGAGTAGTTTTGCGGTACGCCTTCATCATTTGTGGGAATCATCAGTCCAGACTGGATGATTATCCACATATCCACCTGAGTTTTCAGGTGGACCTCCATTCGACTTTTCCAGTAAGGAAAGTCTTCTCCACTGAAAAGTGGAGGTCTAGCGGTGCTAAAGCCTTCTTGGATGGCCATTTGTTCTGAAATAGAAAAAAAGCAACAAAAAAATATTCCAAGACTTGGTCTTGGATTAGTAGTGCGGGAAGAATAATTAATAATAGATTTCAAGGGGTGTTGCACCAACCTTGAAAGAAAAATTCGAACGAAAAAATTTTTAACGAAAAAAAATTGAGAGAAAAAGAAAAAAAATCTGAAATTTTCAAACTGGTGGTTGCACCAAGTTTGAATTCCCCGCTCTGATACCACTTGTTGGATCGAGAAAGACCGATAGAGGGGGGGGGTGAATATCGAAAAATGTTCGGATTTAAAAGAGAGAGTAAGTGCGCGGCGGAATAAAGACAAACAACGCAAACACCAAGATTTTACTTGGTTCGGAGCCTGGGTCGACTCCTACTCCAAGGCCCACGGTCGTTGACCGTTTACTTTGGGCAATTCTATAGTGCGCAAAACGGTTACAAAGTGAGATTACAAAATTACTGTAAATAGAAATATACACTTTGTTTTACCAACTCCCGGTGTAGATCAAGTTTCGGTGCAGTGGGAGATTGACGGCGCTTTGTTCTTGAGTCGGGAAGTTTCCGGAGCAGAGCGCGGTCGTCAGAGTGTTTGGATGCGTTGAATGAAAGCTGTGTTGAAGCTAGGGGTCGAGGGGTGCTATTTATAGCACCTAGGGGCGCCCTGGTCGTCGAGGGCGCCCTGCCACGTGTCACCCGATCCGTGCTTCACTCGATCAAGCCTTATCGCACCGGAATAGGGATGAGGTTTGACCTCTGGGGCGCCCTGGTCGCTGAGGGCGCCTTGGTTGACCCGGTCTTCTCGGCTGGATAAAGTTGATCGGCCTCGCTGGCTTAGGCGCGAAGCGCCTTGGCTCCTCAAGGCGCCTTCGGTGCTGAGGGCGCCCTGGCTGAGAGGGCGCCTTGGCTGCTGAGGGCGCCCTGCCCAGTAAGCAGCCGAAGGCCTTTTGCTTCAATTGGTTCTGGTTCACCTTGAGGGCGCCCTGGACACTCAGGGCGCCTTACTCAGCTGTTGCCTCACTCCTTTGAGGCTCTCTGAGTTGCAGACACACGTTCCTTCGGTCCTGCATCAAGGGTTAGTCCAAAACACAATAAAACAATAATTATTTTATACAGCCTTAGCTGTCTTGGTTCTGACTTTGGTCTCCAAAATGGAGCCCTAGGTCGAACCGACGCCTAATGTTCCCTCAAGGGGAACGCATCCTCACCTACTCCTCTCGGGAGAGTTTACCTGGTGCCAACCGGATCCTCCAGTTGGACTTTTGCCCGGCAGTCCTTCGCCAGGTCTTGAGGTACCAAGCTGCCCTTCGCTTGGTGCTTAACTTCTGGCAGTCCTTCGCCAGCCTAGCAGTCCTTTGCTAGGGCTTCTCCTGTCTGGCAGTCCTTCGCCAGTGCCTAGCATTCCTTCGCTAGGGCTTTTTCCTGTCTGGCAGTCCTTCTCCAATGCCTAGCATTCCTTTGTTAGGGTTTTTCCTGTACACTCAGGAAGCTTGTTAGACAACAACTAACCCTTAACTTTTGAAGCCTTTTGCCAATATAAAAACCCAGGTTTGACTTAGGTGCATTCTGCACCAACATAAAACATAACTATAACACATGCTACAAGAAGGGGTATGAAGATCACATAGTATCTAGTAGCATCCATGCATTAAATAAACCCTAAAAAGCTAACAAGTATCAACTATAAGGTAGTAAAACATGCTTTCATAGAAAGATAAGTGCTAAGTCTATAATGGCACTAAATGGATCGATCAGCCAAGTCACCACCACACACACGAGCCCTTCCTGCAGCTTCCCTTCCTTTAGAAATTTCTAGGTTGATCTGCAACATAAGCAATCAACTATTAGTACGAAACATAGTAAGCTCTTTCCTACTCACTAAATCCACATGTCACGTATATTTGAAAGACATATAACATCTCATGTATATCATAAAACTCATAAGGCACATAAGGTACATTAATGCATACAAACATAAAACATATGCATTGTAAAAACATTAGGATGCTCTTTAGAAAACATAATAAGTAATACTTTAACATAAGCATACATCATGTTTATTGGGGTCCCCGGCTTATACCCATTATTTCTTTGTGCGCATCCCTAAATAGATGCGAGGTAGCCAGTCTCGACCTACTAGGGTTACTAGGCCTACTTTCTTTTAACCTAGGGACAGCTTCGGTAGTCCAGAACCGTGGATTTTTTTTCAAGATCCGGTACAAGTCATACTTTAAAGTAAAATACATACATGCATTCTTTCATTTTTCTTTCTTTCATAATGAATGTACTATAGACATTCAATCATTCATGAGTATAGGCACACTTTCATGGCACAATCATTTACATAAATAGCATGATAATGTAGGACCTTTCTTTAAACACATGCAAATGAAGCAAACATCATGCTAGTCTTATCAGCTCATCATTCATGTAACATATTTTTCTTAATCAAGGCAACACATTGGTTTTAGCTTTCTTTTCCTATTTTAATACATGCTGCCCGAAACTTTATAGATAGGGTTTCATAGCATAAAATTCATATAACATTGAAATAAGTGCACACTTCACACAAGAGATCATTTACAAGTACAAGGGTAGTCTAAACTTCATTAAACATTAGTTTAGACACATGATTTGTAGTTTGGACCTATTTTAGCCCTCAATCTAGTTGCTGGCCGAAATTCATATCTAGGGTATTATAGCATAAAAATTCATGTAACATGGGAACAAATGCATAAGAGATCATTTACTAGTACAAGGGTAATCTAGACTTCATTAAACATTAGTTTAGGTACATGATTTGTAGTTTGGACCTATTTTAGCCCTAAATCTAGTTGTTGGCCGAAATTCACAGAGTTAATAAGGCATAGATTCCACAACTTTCTTGACCCTAAATATTTCATAAGCAAGGGGAAATTCATATAAGATCAAGCCCTAGTCCATACACATGCATCTACCCATCTCCACTACTTGGTCGAGAGGTTCTAAGTCCTTTACATCATGGAAGGCATTCAAACATCATATATTAATCATTCATCTACTATAAGAAGATACCAAATAAGCATGTAGAATCATCATCTAAACTTAAACACAACAAAGAAGGAGAAACCCTCCCTTGACCGAACACACAACATGACCTTTCTTCCATTTCTTTCCACCCAACATCACAAGCAAACATAAGGGATCATAAATACACATTCAAGGCTATTATATTGCAGGTGAGGGAGTCTTACCTCTTGCGCTAATAATTCAAAAGGTGTTCTAGACTTTGGAGAAGAAAGGGGGCTCTTAGGCTTGGTACTCCTCTTGTTCTTCTCCTTTTCTTCTTCCAGTTTGTGGGGCTCGGTTTTGAGCTGCAAGGAGACCCTAGGTCTCGGTGAGGGAGAGGAGGAAGAGAGAAGGCTTGGTAAGAAGAGAGGGAAGGGCTTGTGGCCGAAAATGCCTTGGGCACTTCTCTCCCCATGCTCTTTTATAGGGAGTGAAAAGGTAACCACCTCTTTCAATGGTGCCTCTTCATTTTCATGTGTCTCTTCACATATCTTCTATTCATCTACGATTTCCCATCTCCTCCTAATAGCACTCCCTTGCTGGGTGAATTGGTTATATATGCATTCTTAAGGCTTGGCTTTTCTTTGAGGTCTAATGTTCAATCCTTAGCACCTCGTCTTCTTTTTGCTTTCTCTTCCTTTTATTATTTTTTTCCAAGCCCGCATAACCAAAGCCCACATAAAGAATGCTACTTATTTAATTTATACACATGCATATGCATATCATTATTCATTTATACATGTGTAGGATACTTAAGCATAACATTAAATATAATACCTAAGCATAATTATCACACCTCCACTACGTGTCAAGATAATGTCTAACATTTCTTTATTCACAACTTTTCCCCCTAAATTCATAATATTATTCTTGGCCACATGTTCTATTATTACCACTCTAGAGCGGAAAATTTAGGGCGTTACAATCCACCCTCCCTTCTGATAAGTTCATCCTCGAACTTAAAATAACTCGGGATATTTTCGTTTCATATCATCCTCATGTTCCCAGGCAACTTCTTCAGATTGCTGACTTTGCCGCAAGACTTTAACTAAGGGAACTTCCTTGTTTCTTAGTCTCTTGACGTCTCGATCCAGGATCTGTATGGGTTTGCTTTCACAACTCAGGTCCTTCTGGATTTGTACGACGTGCGGCTCAATCACTTGTCTGTACTGGGAATGTACTTTTTGAGCATCGACACATGGAACACGTTGTGGATAGCAGACATCTCCTGAGGTAGCTCGAGCTCGTAAGCCACTTTGCCCACTATGTTCAGGATCTTGTACGGTCCCACATATCGCGGACTAAGCTTTCCTTTCTTTCCGAATCGCATTACTCCTTTCGTAGGAACTACTCGGAGGAATACCAAATCTTCGACATCGAACTCCAAGGGTCTACATCTCTGATCTGCATAGCCCTTCTGCCGGCTCTGAGCAGTCTCTATCCTTTGGCTGATACTCTGTATAGCTCGGGTGGTGTCGTCGATGAAATCTGTTTGATGTCCCATCTCCTTCTTTTCACCACCCTCGTACCAACAGATTGGAGACCTACATCTCCTTCCATATAATGCTTCATAAGGTGTCATTCCGATAGTAGCTTGGTAGCTATTATTGTAAGTGAACTCCGCTAGACATAAGTATCGGCACCAGCTCCCTTTGAAATCCAGGGCACAAGCTCGTAGCATGACTTCCAGTACTTGGTTCACTCTTTCCGTTTGCCCATCAGTCTGAGGATGAAAGGCAGTACTGAATCGCAACATCGTGCCGAGAGTTCTATGAACGCATTCCCACAACTGTGAGGTGAAACGGCCATCGCTATCAACACATATCTCATATTCCATGTTAGACTTGGTTTACGAAATCAAGTCTAATTAACATTGTTCAATTATATTATGTACATCCCATTAAACGAACTAACCATTTGTCAAGTCAGTTAACACACAACATAACTTTATTTAATTGGCTCAATAAGTTCATACAACAAACAACCGATTTAATGAACTAGATAAGTTGACATCATTCCCATAATAAAGAATATTATGGCAGTGGCTATCACTCTCTCGTTCATCTCTAATCGGCCAGTCTCAGGATCTTCTACTGATTCTATCAGATCTTCCTCAACCATCTCGGGATCTTCCTCGAACATGTCGGGATCTTCCTCGAACATCTCAGGATCTTCCTCGAGCATCTCGGGGTCTTCCTCGAACATCTTGGGGTCTTCCTCGAGCATCTCGGGATCTTCCTCGAACATCTCGGGATCTTCCTCGAGCATTTCGGGATCTTCCTCGAGCATCTCGAGATCTTCCTCGAACATCTCAGGATCTTCCTCAAAATCTCCTAGATCCATTGGAAACTCATGGCGAAGAAGCTGCCTACATAACTCAGTATATGAGATACGACATTCATGATGCCCCCATATCTGATGTGCATCTTCTTTCGCACGCTTTGGCAATGAACGAATCAATGCTCCAATTCTATAGTCATCTAAGATTGGGAACTCTTCCTGCTCGAGTTTCCAAAATAATCGATCCAATTTTCCTATGTTGCCTTAGATTCCAAGAATCGGACTATAGTCAACTTCTTCTATCTGCTCCATTAGTTCACGACATCGCTCATAGCAACGAGTCGTAGTGCACATCTCATGCGATTTCTGGAATTGAAAAACGACATAGTCAGTACAAAAACTAATGAAAACCGGTAACAAAACTAGTTTTCTTTTTCAATTCACAGATATATGCACAGAAAGAAGCACCTAAAGTCACTAAGTTCCCTTTACTTCAGTGGTTTCAATTACTTATGCTACTGGTCTGATCGATTTGTAGGTATTACTGTTGTTGCTTCATTTAAGCCTATTTAAGTTAGGGTTCAACCTAGTGATCAATTAAGTTAGTTTAGTTCGGATTAAATGTTTATAGATTTATACTCATTATTTCTATTCTTAATTCTAGTGCTAATCTTCCAACACTGTCATTTTCTCCTATTATCTATCACTTATGTATATCACGTACAAGAAAAATATTTTTATTCTACTAATATCTCTTTCTAGATGTTCTTACGTTTGAAATTTACGTAGTCTTCTTGGTCTGTTGTTTAAACATTTTACAACAATAAGATCATTTTCATGTATATACATGCATTTGTATCTTTTTCATTATAAGGTACGGTAAGGTACTACCCTAGGTTTCCATTCCCAGGTAAAAACATGGTTCCATAATTTTGTATTTGCATACTTAGTCATAAACATTCTTTATCGTTCTAGAACCATATAGGGTATCACATCTACTTGTATGGTTAGTCTAGGAACATTTCTATTATAAGTAAACATAAGCAAACATACTTAAATTATGTAAGGTAAGATCTTACTTGGAAGCGACAGGATGCAGGCTTGATGTGTGTGTAGTGAGTTGGCAAACTGCTCTGATACCAAGCTGTAATGCCCGCCCCTTACTGTTAAGGTGGCGCGTTACCTTTTTCTACTTAACTTAACTTACGCATATTATTGCAAATGAATCTAAAGCATTACAGCGGAAATAAAAAATAACTATAACACATGCAATAAGAAGGGGTATGAAGATCACATAGTATATAGTAGCATCCATGCATTAAATAAACCCTAAACAGCTAACAAGTATCAAGTATAAGGTAGTAAAACATGTTTTCTTAGAATGATAAGTGCTAAGTCAATAATGGTACTAAATGGATCGATCAACCAAATCACCACCACACACACGAGCCCTTCCTGCAGCTTCCCTTCCTTTAGAAATTTCTAGGTTGATCTGCAACATAAGCAATCAACTAAAAGTACAAAACCTAGTAAGCTCTTACCTACTCACTAAATCCACATGTCACGTATATTTGAAAGACATATAACATCTCATGTATAGCATAAAACTCATAAGGCACATAAGGTACATGAATGCATACAAACATAAAACATATGCATTGTAAAAACATTAGGATGCTCTTTAGAAAACATAATAAGTAATACTTTAACATAAGCATACATCATGTTTATTGGGGTCCCCGGCTTGTACCCATTCTTTCTTTGCGCGCATCCCTAAATAGATGCGAGGTAACTAGTCTCAACCTACTAAGGTTACTAGGCCTACTTTCTTTCAACCTAGGGACAACTTCGGTAGTCCAGAACCGTAAATCCTTTTTCAAGATCCGGTACAAGCTATACTTTAAAGTAAAATACATATATACATTCTTTCATTTTTCTTTCTTTCATAATGAATGTACTATTGATATTCAATCATTCATGAGTATAGGGACACTTTCAAGGCACAATCAGTTACATAAATAGCATGACAATGTAGGACCTTTCTTTAAACACATGCAAATGAAGCAAACATCATGCTAGTCTTATCAACTCATCATTCATGTAACATATTTGTCTTAATCAAGGCAACACATTGGTTTTAGCTTTCTTTTCCTATCTTAATACATGCTGCCCGAAACTTTATAGATAGGGTTTCATAGCATAAAATTCATATAACATTGAAATAAGTGCACACTTCACACAAGAGATCATTTACAAGTACAAGGGTAGTCTAAACTTCATTAAACATTAGTTTAGACACATGATTTATAGTTTGGACCTATTTTAGCCCTCAATCTAGTTGCTGGCTGAAATTCATATCTAGGGTATTATAGCATAAATTCATGTAACATGGGAACAAATGCATAAGAGATCATTTACTTGTACAAGGGTAGTCTAGACTTCATTAAACATTAGTTTAGGTACATGATTTGTAGTTTGGACCTATTTTAGCCCAAAATCTAGTTGTTGGCCAAAATTCACAGAGTTAATAAGGCATAGATTCCACAACTTTCTTGACACTAAACATTTCATAAGCAAGGGGAAATTCACATAAGATCAAGCCCTAGTCCATACACATGCGTCTACCCATCTCCACTACTTAGTCGAGAGGTTCTAAGTCCTTCACATCATGGAAGGCATTCAAACATCATGTATTCATCATTCATCTACTATAAGAAGATAACAAATAAGCATGTAGAATCATCATCTAAACTTAAACACAACAAAGAATGTAGAATCATCATCTAAACTTAAACACAACAAAGAAGGAGAAAACCTCCCTTGACCGAACACACAACATGGCCTTTCATCCATTTCTTTCCACCCAACATCACAAGCAAACATAAGGGATCATAAATACACATTCAAGGCTATTATGTTGCAGGTGAGGGAGTCTTACCTCTTGCGCTAATAATTCAAAAGGTGTTCTAGACTTTGGAGAAGAAAGGGGGCTCTCAGGCTTGGTACTCCTCTTGTTCTTCTCCTTTTCTTCTTCCGGTTTGTGGGTCTCGGTTTTGGGCTGCAAGGAGACCCTAGGTCTCGGTGAGGGAGAGGAGGAAGAGGGAAGGCTTGGTGAGAAGAGAGGGAAGGACTTGTGGCCGAAAATGCCTTGGGCATTTCTCTCCCTATGCTCTTTTATAGGGAGTGAAAAGGTAACCACCTCTTTCAATGGTGCCTCTTCATTTTCATGTGTCTCTTCACTTACCTTCTATTCATCTACAATTTCCCATCTCCTCCTAATAGCACTCCCTTGCCGGGTGAATTGGTTACATATGCATTCTTAAGGCTTGGCTTTTCTTTGAGGTCTAAGGTTCAATCCTTGGCACCTCCTCTTCTTTTTACTTTCTCTTCCTTTTATTATTTTTTTCCAAGCCCGCATAACCAAAGCCCACCTAGAGAATGCTACTTATTTAATTCATACAC
Organism: Boesenbergia rotunda; assembly: GCA_024364735.1. Taxonomy (NCBI): domain Eukaryota; kingdom Viridiplantae; phylum Streptophyta; class Magnoliopsida; order Zingiberales; family Zingiberaceae; genus Boesenbergia; species Boesenbergia rotunda. The sequence continues at coordinate 181,016 of JAGFNQ010001180.1, forward strand.
ATGCATATGCATATCATTATTCATTCATACATATGTAGGATACTTAAGCATAACATTAAATATAATACCTAAGCAATAATTATCACACCTCCACTACGTGTCAAGATAATGTCTAACATTTCTTTATTCACAACTTTTCCCCCTAAATTCATAATATTATTCATGGCCACATGATCCATTATTACCACGCTAGAGCAGAAAATTTGGGGTGTTACACAGTCCTTCGCCAGGTCTTCAACGCCTAGTAGCCCTTCGCTAGGACTTCTTTCTGCACACTTAGTATACACATTAGATCATAAATAGTACTTAACTTTGAATCCTTTGCCAATATCAAAATAAAGTTCGATATGGTGCTTCCTGCACCAACACTAGGAGCCTTTGGGGTCCATGGTAAATGGATCTCAAGAGTTTCTCTCCTACGAAATTAGGTGAAATGTGCCAAAAAGGGTTGGAAGACTTGGGTAAGTCTTAATCCTAGGTTTTGGCACATTAAAATGGAATTTAGGGAGAAAAAGGTGAAAATACGGTTATATTTGATAAAATTAAGGTTTAATGAGTGAACACCATATACTTCAGTGATACAAATGAATTGTGATCAAGTATAGGAAGATACATTGATGGGAAGTCACAATTAGAACTTTTGGGAGAGGTCTAAATGATACAATTTAGAGAAGTTGAGTTTCATGCCAATCTTGGGATTTGAAGTACATTTATTTGAAAATATATTTTCCCATGTAGATATAGAATCCACAAATCTCCCCACGAAATATCAAATTTTTTGGAGATTTATCGAATTATCTAGGCATTTCTGAAATTGGGCTGAAAACCTGAAATTCAGATATCAGTCGACTGCTGATCTGAAGTGAATTCAGCCCTGGGACCATTCTGTAATATTTGCCAGTCGACTGCCCCATGGGCAGTCGACTCATCAGTATGTTTAAGAATAAATGGCATTTTGGATAGTGAGAAATTACAAAATTGGATTATGGGATATGGTTTTAGATTAGAATTCTTGATTATGATTTCATATCCCTTGGCCTTGAAAAGCCTCTTGGTCATCTTACCTTCCAAGCAAGATTCACAGGTTGGTAAATCATCCACCACCAATGAACCCAAGGGCCCATCGGCTTCCAACCGTTGAATCCTACTTTGGATTATATGACTAAGTCTTAAATGCCAAAGATATGTTTGGTTCATCTTCGAAGGTTCTTTTCTCTTATTTTGGTTAGACGATGAGTTATTTACTTCTATTTGCGTCGTGGGAGATTTTGATTTAAGAGTGTACAAATTATCAATCACCGCACCTGAACAGATAATCTCTCTATGTTTTTTATAACAACTCTGTCATTAAAAGAAATAGAATACTCATCTTTTATTATTTTAGAAACTGAAATGAGATTCTTTTTAAAAGTAGGTACATAAAGGCAATTTCTCAAAATCAAAATTTTATTCCTATCAAAAGATAAATAAATGACTCCCACTGCAATAGTTGCCACCTCCGTAACATTGCCCACGTAGACGGTAATCTCTCCCTCAACTAGTCGGTGGGTTTTCTGGAACCCCTACAAAGAATTGCAAACATGATCAATGACTCCCGTATCTACACACCAGGTGCCGGTAGATAACACCGCTAAACATGTTTCAACGACTAAACAAAAAGATATACCTCAATTATTCTTCTAACGGCAGGGACATTCCGCCTTCCAATGTCCAGTCTGCTTGCACGTGAAGCATTTGCCTTTCGGCTTCTTCATGCCATCCTAAGGTCCCCTGAGATCCTGCCTTCTTTGTCACACCTTGTTTCTTCTACTTCTTGCCTTTCAACTTAGAAGTAGAAACCTTTTGGGCAACCAAAGCATGAGTACTCTGATTAGAAAACCCTTCTGCTGCTTGGAGTTCTGTCAGAAGTTCCTCCAACGAATATGTTCGTTTGTCCATATTTTAGTTTAAGCGAAACTGCTCAAAACTCCTTGGTAGAGATTGGAGAATGATATCAACTTGGGTTTCTCCATCGTTCTCTGCTCCAAGGACTTCCATCTCATTTAACTGAGCTATCATTTTGAGAATATGATCCCTCACGGGCATTCCCTCAATCATGGTGGTCGTCATCAAGCTCCTCATTGCATATTGCATAGTGGCCCAATTCTGATGTCCGAAGAGTTCTTTGAGATTGAACATCATATCATAAGTAGTGGAAAATGTCTGAAGTTGATGTTGCTGCACATTTGATATAGAAGCCAAATTGTGACACTGCGCCATCTTGACTGCTTTTATCCACTGCCTAAAACGTTCCTACTCGTCTTCATCATAATTCTCACTAGGCTTTTCAGGGTAGAACTCGAAAAGTATACATTTGGATTCCTCGACAGTTAAGATAATGTCCAAGTTCAGTTTTCAATTATTATAGTTTGGGGCAATAAGTTTGTTTTCTTTTAATATTACAGTAAATGGGTTGAAAGCTATTTTTGAAAAACCTGAGAATCACAATGATCACATACTTTAGATTTTAAAAAATATTGATTCCTCAAATAATAAATTTTAAAATCAATCAACACCTCAAAAATCGAGAATATCGTATGCTACGATAGTGAGGACGTATATGAATTCTACATTTGTAAGAGAAGGTTTTACCCATTAATTTTATTATCTTGTCAACCTAACTTTTTGATAAACAAAATTAATAATTGGTTCTTCTTCGGCCCTACAAATAATAGAAGTGACTCCGATTAGGAGGATAATATTATTTACATCTAAGTGTTTACCATTACATGATACTAAGGCAATTATCTAGGATTATGTGTCATCCGATGGGGAAAATCACACGCTCCTAAATAACTTCCTATAATCATGTCTGACTTAGTGATCCACAGAACAAGCTCATCCGATATGGAGGAAGGCACTCAGAGCCAACGCGCAAGCTTGTTCGCATCACATGTCAAATTAGTAATGGAGGTCATGAGACTCTTAGAGTCCCTCTCCTACTTAGTTATTTATAATTGAGGAATTTTACCATGCAAACACAACAAGCATATAAACAAAAAGCAATAAACAAGAAAATCTAATTTTCCAACTATTATGGCTTTTGTTCTCCAATATGCCTCCAGTCGTGTTGCCACCTCGTCTCCTCCTCCTATCACCATGCGCAAGCTCCATGAAGAGGATCTCCGAGCCGAGATAAAAAAACATTCTAATTTACATCCATCGATCCTATACTCCACGAAGGAGTGTACAATAAGTCTAGATCAAAAGTAAATTAAAATGCGCGGCTAAATAATTATCGTATTTAATTATAAAAATTAAATACTAAATCTAGCCTCGTCAACCCCGAGGATTCAAATATAATTACACACATGCACACACAATCACATACAAATCATATTAAGCCATATAGTCGGATCTCGTGCCTGCAACCAAAGGGTTAGCCTACGCACATCCTACTATTATTCGGTATAATAAAATATATGATAAAGTGTAAAAAATATAACCAAATCCAAAATACACAAAATCGGAAACCATTGTCTCTGATACTAATTGTTGGTTCATGGATTTCGAGTCACGCATGGGAAACCTCTCCATGTCCCTGGATTAAATTTTTTCAATCCAAATGCAGAACTATTTCCCACACAACCGACTGATCATCGTGCTAACCGATTCGAGCGACCACTTGAACAACCAAGTTGTTCTAGCAATCAAACTCGTCCAACCGATTAGTCATGGAATAGATGATGAGTGGATCGCTGATAACTCTCATTTTGCTGATCATTTTAGATGCTAACATCCAAATTTGACTCATGTTTTACTTGCTTAATGGTGGATTTACCCTAGGTTCTAGGATTTACATTCATTTTGGACCTAATTGCAAATTTTGATGTATTCGAATTGTTTTGTCACTAAATTGTTGATCTACTTTTGTAGGCTTGGAAGGATCATGGACCTAGGTCATGTTGGGTCGTTGAGTCAAAAGTGGACTGGATCAAGTGATCAAGTGTCGACTAATATGGACTATCCAATTCAAAAATGGCTAGATCTAAGCCATCTGAGAACTTCTGGTCAATCCGAGCTGGGGTTAAGGTTAATCAAGCACTGGGATCAAGATCTAAAAGTTTCATCCAATTCAAAGATCATCTGGCCGTCAGATTAAGCTCAGGAGGATCTAGACCATCCATTCAAAGATCAAGGTGATCTGAGCCATCCATTGCAAATTTGGAAGATCCGAGCCACTGAGAGATAGATCAAGCACCTTGATCAGGATCTAGAAAGTTTGATTCAAATAGGACGAGATCCAGCCGTTGGATGGAATTGAAATGATCTTAGTCGTTCACTGTTGAAACTACTTAAACTGCCAACAGCTTCAGAACAGGGATCGCGTCTTCGCCAGTTGTAGCGGAGTTCTTCAGAATTTTTTTCAGTTGTTCTTCATTCCATTCATAGATTTCTTCATCCGAAGGCGTGGTCGACTCAATTTCAACCTTGGAACACGATCTAGGTTATTGGGAGAAGGTTTCCGTGGAGATTCTAGCTCGGATTTGCACCGGGACAGAGTGGATTGAGGGTTTCGTCCACTTCTGTGATCTGATCGATTGGATTGCGATCGCGAGCCATTTTCTTCAATCGGAGCTACCTGGAGGTCCTCTGGTATGCTCTGATCATCAGCGAATCATCTTTACACCTCGACAGCCCGAGATCGAAGAGATTGATAGGTTTTTCTCCACTGGGTGCAATCTGTGAGCAGAGACGAAATTGAAGCTGTTTTCCCAGTGATCTACAGAGCTGAAGGGGTTCTTGGCTTGCTCTTGTGTGACGGCAAGGAGATCATGAGCTAAGGGATGAATCGAGGCTTAGTTTTTAATGCATTTCTGATGTTTTAGCTATAATTTCCATTTCTGTATTCATTTTCAGTTCTGAATTTTTGTATCAATGGCTTTAGTTCAGTTCTGAATTGTTTCTGCAGATGTTAGTTTTCAATTCAGCAGCCTATTTAGTTAGATTGCTTGTTAGTAACTAGTTACATTCAATTTTAGTTTGTTTCATAATTCCTTGCTGCGTATCAGTTTCATGCTTTCAGTTTCAGTTTGCGTATCATTTAGCTTATGATTTTGCAGCTATTTCAAATCCAACTAGTTCTAGTTTCAATTCCTGAAGTTAGACACTACATTTAGAGTATTCCTGCATTTCGATCTCAAATTTTGTGTATCAATTTTATGCTAGCGTATCAATTTTAATTCCTGCATATCAGTTCGTTTTTGTATCAATTTCCAGCTCAACAAGTCTGAATTAGTGTCAAGTAGTCATTGGATTTTCTCCAGCTTTTCTAAGTGATATGGATTTTCTCCATATCACTTCTGTTTGTTTGCTCTATATTTGAATTGTGCTGAAATTCTGCATCAAATTTTGAATTCGACCAGTTCTGCATAAGATAGTTTCAGGTTTATTGTTGTAATGTTTTAGTCTATCATTTCTGTTTGTATCAATTGAACTTTGGTTTTTCTGAATCTTAATTGAACCTTAGATTGGAGTACTTGATTTCAGATGTTTTGTTTGGCTCTGCATTCAAAATATTCTGAGTTTCTGCATTGGATTCCTGAAGTTCTCCATTTATTCCTGCCTTCAACTTGTTTCTGAATTAGCATCAGTAATTGTGTATCAACTTTCTTTTTGCGTATTTATTTTCATAACCTTGCAGAATGTTGGATTATTTCTGAATTCATTAATGGCGTGTCAAGTGAACTTGACAGCTTCCCTTTGCATTCGGTTTGTCTTTGAGTTGCGAATTCCAGATCTGTAATTTAATTTCAGTTCTGAAGTCTTGATTAAATTTCGGTTTGATTCTAAACTATAACTTTCTTTCCTGCATATCAGCTATTATTCCTTCCCTTGTATCAAGTGAGAATTCATTATTGATTAGTGGATGGCTTGCTTGGTATTCGATTTGTGTTGAGTTGTGATTCCAAATTCTATGTATCGAGTTAAACACAATATTAGTGTACTGTTGTATTTTGTAATGGTTTTGATTTCCAATTTTGACAAAGTTGCATTAGTTGGTTAAATTGTTCATGGGTCGAGTTAGTTAATTGCCATTGCCTTGTTAAAGTTTGCTCAGTTAGTTTCTCTCTTTTTAATTGAATTTTCATTCCTAATTGAAGCCAAACCCAAATTTAATTTGAAACCCAAAAATATCACGACACATAAACCGGAGCTTGAATAAAACAACCTTAACTAGCCCTAGGAAAAAAATACGACATGTGGCCCCTTTACTACATTTCTATTCTTTGATTGCAAAAAGGGTTTCCAGCTTTACACATATCTAAATTTGAGACCCACATTCGTGACTCCTAGTTTGGGTTCATCAAATTTTTGGCGTCGTTGCTGGGGAACATACTAGTTGAGTTGTTTGATTTTTACTTGTGTGTCACTTCATATTTTTCTTGATTCATTTTTGCACTTACTGCTATATCTTGTGATCTGATTTTATTTGTTTCATCTTTCTATATACTTTTACTGCAATTTATTTTTGATTTTATGACCAGGTCTACAGGTGGTGATCTTGAGGACTTTGACCCTGAGATTGAGAGGACTTTCAGAGCTAAGAGGAGCCAGCTCAGTGTTCCAGAGGCATTTGACATTCTTCCTACTCAGTCTATTTCAGCTTATTCAATTGATCAAATGGCTGACCACCAGAAGACCATGAAAGAACTTGCAACACCAGATGACACATTTCAGTATTCTAGCATTGCTTATCCAGAGCTGGCTGGAGATTTTGAGCTTAGATCTGGACTCATCCATTTGTTGCCAAAGTTTCAAGGATTATCTGGAGAAGATCCAAATAGGCACCTGCATGAGTTTCATGTTGTATGCTCCACTATGAAGCCTCAGGGTATTTCAGAAGAAGATATCAAGCTGAGGGCTTTTCCCTTTTCTTTGACTGGAGCAGCTAAGGACTGGTTTTATTACTTACCTACTGGGCATGTGTCTAGCTGGATTCCCATGAAGAAGGTCTTTCTAGAGAAATATTTCCCAGCCTCCAGAACTGCAATCATCAGAAAAAACATTTGTGGCATTCAGCAAGTGGTGGGTGTGACACATTATGACTACTGGGAGAGATTCAAGAAACTTTGCTCCAGCTGCCCCCAGTATCAGATTAGTGAGCAACTCCTTATCCAGTACTTTTATGAGGGATTATTACAGATGGATAGGATTATGATTGATGCTGCAGCTGGAGGAGCCCTAGTAAACAAAATGTCAAATCAAGCTAGGGAGCTTATTTCGAACATGGCAAAAAATTCTCAGCAGTTTGGAAGCAAAGCATTATTTACTAGAGGAGTTAATGAAGTCCAGGTGACTTCTAATGAACAAAGGGAGATTAAGAATGCATTGGTAGAGCTCACATCAGCGATTAAGCAAATGGGTCTTAATAATGCAAGTTAAGTGATGAGTGTATGTAGTATTTGCTATAGCTAGGAACACAATTCAGATTCATGCCCCAACCTCCAACAAGATGAGACTATAGCGGCATTGGTTAGGGGACAATTTCAAGCCAGAAACAACCCCTATTCCTCTACTTATAACCCTGGTTGGAGGGATCATTCAAATCTGAGGTATGGAAACTCTTTCTACCAACAGAACCCATCACAATGACAATTTCAATAGCCCCAACAAAATTTCCAGCAAGTTCAGCCACAACAACAACAATTTCAGCCATTTCAACAACCATTCCAACAATTTCAGCAACCCTATCAAGGAAATCAACCACCTTTTCAAGTGAATCAGCAAGGTTATCAAGGGAATCCGAATTTTCAACAGCAAAACCAGTTTTCACAGCAATGCTATCAACCATACAACTCAAGTTTTCAGCCTGCAAATCCAAATTTTCAGCATACACAATTTCAGTCTTTACAACCATAATTGCAACCTCAACTTCAGAATTTTCAAAATTACAATACTCAACCATGTCAACCACGTTCTCAGCAAAATTTTCAGCAATTTTCTCCATCATTTCAGCCTTATAATCCGCCCCAGCAGCCCTATTTCCAAGGATCTCAGCAAGTTCAACAATTTCAACAACCTACTTCTATGTTTCAAGGTCAATCAAAACCGTATGCTAATCAAGGGGGCTATGAAGGGTCTAGTGGAGGAAATGCACAACAACAAAGAATAGAGGAGATGTTTCAACAACTTCTACAGCAACGAAGGAATGATCCTGTAATACAAAACATTGAAAGGCAAATTTGACAAATGGCTAGTGAAATAAATCAAAGTAAAGCTCAAGGATCAAGACAATTACCTTCTCAAGCTATTCCCAATCCAAGGGGAAACGTTAGCGCAATTTATTTGAGGGATGGGAAGGTTACTTCATCTCAAAATGGTCCAAGAGCTGAATTTTCTGGAAACAGGGTAGCACCTTCATTTTCGGCCCAAAACAGCCCTGAAATCACTCCAAATTCAGTTGGTTCCACCTCTAGTCCGTGTCCAACTCCCTCATCAAGTAATCCTTTGATTTTGGTAGAAAATGAGGGAGAAATCAGTGGCGAAACAAACATCACAGCTGCTTCACCGAATGGGACAGCAGCTAACAATTCAGCCCCTCCAAATTCGGGTCAAGAAGAAGAATTGAGGGTTCCTTTGCCCTTTCCACAGTGGAAAACTCAAGCCAAAAGACAAGTGGAGGAGGAGAAAGCCAAAGATTACAATGAGCTGGTTAAATTGTTTAGCAAAGTAGAGATTAATTTACCCCTGTTGACCATTATTAAACAGATTCCTAAGTATACAAAATTTTTGAAAGATCTATGTGCTCACAAGAAGAGGCTTAAGGAGAATGAGTTGGTCAGCTTGGGGAAGAATGTTTCATCACTCATCCATACCATACCTCCAAAGTGTGAAGAACCTGGAGCTTTTACTATATCATGTGAGATAGGGAGGACTATTTTTCATGACGCTATGCTAGACTTGGGAGCCTCCATCAATGTGATGCCCAGATCGGTTTTTCAGATGCTTGGCATTGGCCCTCTACAGTCTACTGGAGTGGTAATTCATTTAGCTGACAGAAGCTAGATCCATCTAGCAGGAGTTATTGAAGATATTTTGGTAAAAGTAAAGGAGATGATTTTCCCTACAGACTTTCACATTCTAGACATGGAAGGAGAGTATCTTGCACGTAGATCCCCACTCATCCTTGGGAGGCCTTTTCTGAAGACTGCCAGAACAAAAATTGATGTTTATGCTGACAGACTTTCGATGGAAGTGGGGGACACAGTAGTCCAGTTTAGTATTTTCGATGCCATGAAGGATCCTTGGGGAGATCACTCTATTATGAGCATGAACAACCCAGATGAGACTGTTGAGGCATAGTTAATTGCTGATGATATTGCATTTGACATAGTAGGAGGAGATTTGATTTCAGAGAAAACTTTAGAGGACTCTTCTTATTTTTTTATTTCGTGATGAGATTGCTATTGATAGTTCTAATCTTTTTAATGAGGTTGTTGCAGATATTACTGAGAAAGCATTCACGGGAGATAATTCTATAGGTGTAGGGGATTGCACAAAGCCCCAGGGACCACCAACATTGACAGATACATTAGAAAATTCAGAGAATAAGTCAGAAAGTGTAGGGACTTGCATGATGGGACCAAGAACCCAAGGATCACCTATTCCAGTTGAGTGTCCACCAAAACTTGAGCACGATCAGGTAAGTATTTCTCCTTTTCCTTTAGAAAATTTCAGAGAAGTATCTAGAATTGCATGTGAAGCATTTCTTGATACATCTTTTGTGAAAAATAATGATGAAAATTCCATAGAGGCACCAAGGCTTGATTTTATTCATTGCGATGATATCCTTGATACATTTTGTGCTAATACATATTGTGAAAAATTTTAGAGGCACCCAAAATTGATGTTGTTTGTTATGATGAATTTCTTGATACATCTTTTGTGGATATGGATTGTGAAAAATTTTTAGAAAGGCCTGAAATTGTCGTTGTTTATTTTGAGGAATCTCTTGCTATATCTTAAGCTGAAGTTGAGTGTGAAAAACTTATTGAAGTACCCGAGATTGATTTTATTGGCCGTGAAATATTTCATGATACATATTATGCTGAAACTGACTGTGAAAAATTTTTAGAAGAGCCTGAATTTGATATTGTTTATTTTGATGAATCTTTTGCTATATCTTATGCTGAAGTTGAGTGTGAAAAACTTATAGAAGTACCCGAGATTGATTTTATTGGTCGTGAAATATTTCTTGATACATATTATGCTGAAACTGACTGTGAAACATTTTTAGAAGAGCCTGAATTTGATGTTGTTTATTTTGATGAATCTCTTGCTATATCTTATGCTGAAGTTGAGTGTGAAAAACTTATGGAAGTACCAGAGATTGATTTCATTGGTTGTAATGCATTGCTTGATACATCCTTGGTGGGCAATAAGTGTGAAAATTCCATTGAAATATCCAAAATAGATTTCATTTGTGGTGATAAGTTTTTTGATATACCTTTGGTGGATTTTAATTGTGAAAAATTCTTTAAGGTGTCGGAAATTGATTTTATTGGATGTGATGCATTTTTGGAAACACTCTATGTAAAAATTGATGGTATTACACTTCTATCTTACCCTACACGCATGAGAAAGGTATTACATAGTTTTGCAGGGTTTCAAAGATTTCTTGAGTGGGTACTCCATCTAAACAGTCTTCAACCTCCTGGAAGGATTTCCAAAAAGCATCAAGAGGGAAGAGATGATCTTACTCTAATCTGAAGTACTCTACCTCTTAAATGGCTCTTGTACCTAAATCACCTACGGCCACCTGAACATTTTGCTGTAAAGTCTAAGTGTGGGGGAGTAATGCATCATAAAATTGAACAAAGGAAGGAAACTCTCTCAGTTACCCATACTCCTCCACTACCAAGATGGAGTTTATTTCTTGATAGACTCCGCCCGCCAGAAAAAAAGGGGACTTTGTACTTTCTTGTATTTTCTTTCTTTGCATATTTCATTTTTATGTTTTCAAGAAGTAGAATTTTGTTTTAAAAGAGTCTTTGCTAATAAATGCTTGAGTAGAGTAGTGTGAATAAATAGACATTGTAAATACCATGTTATTTCTTTTGGCAAATTTTCTTGATGAGTAGGAATAAATGTATCTCTCTAGGTTATTTTCATGTCATTTTAGAGTCTCTTGAAAATAAATTAAATTTAGTTGTTAATACTTAGGGGTTTGAGCTCATGGATGAAATCTTGGATGCTTGAGTACTACTTGTTGGGACCGGGTGAATGTTGACAAGGATACAGGTTCGTAAAATTTTAAATTTTTACATGCAGCGGAAGAATTAGCATAAAATAATTTCATAAATTATTTTAACCACGTATCTAGCATGCGACCTTATGATGTGTAGACGTAATCATAAATTAAAACTTCGCGGAAAAGTAAACTAATTTACTTTAATACCTCGCGTAACTCGAAGTAAGGGACGAGATCCAACCGTAGCGTCCCTTGGAAGCTCCGCCTCTATTCGCGTCCACGCCGAGTTCTCTTCGGGATAACTTCGCAAAGTCACGAGTTTTGTGCCGACGAGAACTACTAGATTCTCTATAGGCACAACTAGAAGATCAAGAGAGAAGAAAGGAAACTAACCACCAAGAATCGGAATCCAAATTCTGGGAAGGAAGGAGATGCGATCCGCTTCTTCTTCTTCGGCTTCTACTTGGTGGAGTCGACTCACGCCAACCCTTGGGTTGTGTGAGGTGTGCCGGCCCTAGCACTCAAGAAGGGTGCCGGCCCTAGGATGCTAAGAGGGCGCCGGCCCTAAGGGGAAGAGAGGGAGAAGAGAATAAGAGAGAGAGAGAGAGAGAGGAAGCTACTAATCTCTTGATTACTCAAATTTGAATTAAGGGCTTGCCTTTGGTTCCTTTATATAGTAGCATCTCCCTAGCCAAGTCTCCCTCTTAACGGAATTTTCATAACAAATTTATCCTATAAATTCTCTTATGAATTATTCCGTTTAAACCAAGTTTTATTATAACTAATTTTATAATAAAGCAAATACTTCTCTCTTTTAATTATGGAATAAAATTTGTATAAATTTTCTTATCATGGATAAATCAATTCATAATTGATTTATAAATTAAAATTAAACCAATTCATGGTTCATTTTAATTTCCATAAAAAGAATAAATTTCTACAAATTTCTTTATAAATCTCTTTATATAAATTTCTTTATATATCAATTTATTTATCCAAAATTCATAAAACAAATCACGCTAGATTTATTTTATTAATTAAACCAATTAAATTGGTTTTTCCCCTTTTAATGGCCGGCCAAACCAAGAGGATGGACACCCTCTTTGGCCGGCCAAACCAAGCCGATCCCATCGCGAATTAAACTCATTTAATTCGCCCAATAAGCCTTCAAAAGACTTAGCCATTTTTAGCTTCCATTGCGCCTCTGATAAATTCAGATTCGACTTATTTTTCTTGATCGAAAAATCCAATTTTCAACTCGTTTTAAATCCCTCGGATTACTCGTAGTGCGTGTGACCAAATAGGCTTCCGATTTATGTTGGCCGTCTATAATTAACCAATTATAGAATGATCATGAGTGGCACCTAGTAATACATCATGACCCCCAATTAATCGAAAGATCAACGGTTGACCTCAGAAGTAATTCTGAAACCCTTCAACAGCTCTAATGAATCGTGCCCCATTCCCTTCACCATCTTATACCCACATGGTTCAGGACACGGTCTATCTGTGTCAGTCCCCACTAGGCTGACTATGTCACACATAGCCCAAGTAATGTCTTTCTCATCCTTTGGATTTCTAATTACTCTCACGTATTTAAGAGACTCGCACTCTAAACATGATATGCTCTGGCCAGAGGCTTTGAGTAACAATCCGACGATAGGCCTGGGTATACATCTCCTCGCAAGGAGTGGTGAATCCTTTGTAGGTTGTTCAAACATCTTCGGGCACTTCGGCTTATACCCTATCATCCTGGGTCCACACCTCCTTGGAGATGCTTGCTTAAAATGTTAAAGTATAAGTCTCCATGACCAAGATGACTTGAACATCGCAAGTCAAAAGAACATCGCACTTAAGCTGCAGTAATAACTTCAGTGACATATCTTTATAGATTACCATATGAAATTTTACAGCTAGTCACTCCAATGAACTAGTTCCCTTAACTAGCATCCATGTTTATCTCCGGACATCCCAATGTCACCAGCAAGTGAGAATCAGCTGATTAGAGAATAACCCATGCTAGTCTCAACAGAATTGATAGTGTCCGTTTTTATCAATTCATCGACTAGGGATATTTTCAATACTTCACAATTGCACATGTAGAGATAATCACTAGTTGTGATCCCATCACAAATTCTTTTATGCTGTGAATTGTATTGCGGACATTCAGTAGATGAGTTTAAGATCCCAATCAAATACACAAACATGTATACTCAAATAGTGAATTATCATTTATTAAAATAAATGTTTACAATCATAAGGCGATTGCCTTAGGACACTTCTCTCATATTACTAACAAACTCCCACTTGGCCTAATGTCAATCGCTACGGTATCCAATACCACAGGCTCTAACATGACTCTCAAACTTGCTCTGAGGCAAGGCCTTAGTTAAAGGATCTGCTAAATTCCTTTCAGTGGGAATTTTCTCAATTTGTATATCATTCCTACTTATAATCTCTCTGATCAGATGATAGCGGCGAAGCACGTGTTTGGATCGCTGATGAGACCTTGGTTCCTTTGCTTGTGTAATAGCTCCATTGTTGTCGCAGTAAACCGGCACTGCTTCATCAATGGTTGGAACCACAACAAGTTCGAAGACAAACTTCTTGATCCAGACTGCTTCCGAAGCTGCTTCTGAAGCTGCGATATATTCCGCTTCCGTGGTAGAATCCGCTATGGTGTCTTGTTTGGAACATTTCCAACTTATTGCGCCTCCATTCAAAGTAAATACGTATCCAGACTGCGATTTGGAGTCATCCTTATCTGTCTGGAAACTGGCATCTGTATACCCACGTATTACCATATCTCCTTCTCCATATATTAGGAACACATCCTTAGTTCTTCTTAAGTACTTAAGGATTGTCTTAACATCCGCCCAATGATCCATTCCTGGATCCGACTGGTATCTGCTTGTGACGCTCAAAGCATACGATACATCAGGCCTTGTACATAACATAGCATACATGATAGATCCTATTGCGGATGCATAAGGAATCTTATTCATGCAAATCCTCTCGTCTTCTGTGCGCGGACACATAGACTTTGAAAGGTTGATCCCATGCCTGATGGAAAGGTAACCTTTCTTGGATTCCGACATGCTAAACATTTTTAGCACTCGGTCTATATATGTAGACTGCGAAAGACCAAGCAACCGTTTTGATCTATCTTTATAGATTCTAATCCCAAGGATATAGGTTGCTTCTCCCAGGTCTTTCATGGTGAAAGTTTTGGACAACCAAATTTTAACTGTCTGTAAGACTGATATATCGTTTCTTATAAGTAATATGTCATCGACATATAATACTAGAAATACGACTGCACTCCCACTAACCTTCTTGTACACACAAGGTTCGTCAGGATTTTGTGAGAAATCAAACTCTTTGATTGTCTCATCAAAACGGATGTTCCAGCTCCTAGATGCTTGCTTCAGTCCATATATGGATCATCGAAGCTTGCAACTTTGGTTTTGTCAACCGATGTGAAACCTTCAGGTTGTATCATGTATACATCCTCAAGCAGGTTTCCATTAAGGAAAGCTGTTTTCACATCCATTTGCCATATCTCATAATCATAATGAGCTGCTATGGCTAGGAGCATCCGAATGGATTTAAGCATAGCTACTGGCGAATAGGTTTCGTCATAATCAATTCCTTGTTTCTGACGATACCCCTTTGCCACTAATCTAGCCTTAAAGGTAACTACATTACCTTCCATGTCAGTTTTCTTCTTGAAAACCCACTTGCACCCTATGGGCTTAATCCCTTCAGGTGGGTTAACCAAGTCCCATACTTGGTTTTCATTCATGGAATCCATTTCCGACTTCATGGCCTCAAGCCATTTGTCCCTTTCTGAACTTTTCAGAACATCTTCATAACTGATAGGTTCGTCATCGCTTATGAGTAACACGTCGTTCGATTCACTTACGAGAAATCCGTATCTCTCTGGAATATTGCGTGCCCTATCAGACCTACGAAGAGGTGGTGTTGTTTTAGGTTCAACTGATAGCTCATCATTGTCAGGTATTGGTTGTAGGTCTAGACTAGGTGTCTCTGTAGTGTCTATTGGAGTTTCTTGAACTTCATCAAGTTCAATGCCACTCCCACTGTTTTCATGTAAAAGAAATTCTTTTTCCAGAAATACAGCATGCCTTGAAACAAACACCTTTTGTTCCAAGGGATGATAGAATTGGTAACCCTTCGTTTCCTTAGGGTATCCAATAAATAGACATTTATCAGACTTAGCATCCAATTTGCCTGATACAATCCGCTTCACATAAGCAGGACAACCCCATATTTTAAGGTGAGTTAAGTGGGGTTTCTTACTATTCCATGTCTCATATGGAGTAGTAGAGACTACCTTGGTCGGGACTCTGTTTAGCAAGTAAACAGCTGTCTTAAGTGCATAGCCCCAAAAGGATTTTGGAAGAGTTGCATGATTCATCATTGACCTAACCATGTCCATCAAGGTTCGGTTGCGCCTCTCAGATACACCATTATGCTGTGGTGTATACGGCGGAGTCCATTGGGACAATATCCCATTGTCCCTAAGATAATCTTGAAACTCTTGACTCAAGTATTCACCTCCCCGATCGGATCGAAGTATCTTAATACTTTTGCCAAGCTGTTTCTCTACTTCATTTCTGAACTCTTTGAATTTCTCAAAAGCTTCAGATTTGTGTTTCATCAAGAACACATACTCGAATCGTGAGTGATCATCGATAAAGGTGATGAAGTAGCTATAGCCTCCTTGTGTAAGAGTTGACATTGGTCCACATACTGTTGGTGCAGAATGCACCTAAGTCAAACTCGTGATTTGATAATGGAAACATAGGTCAAAAGTTAAGTCCTTCTTGTTTTCTAACAAGTTAATCTAGTGTGCAGGAAAAGCCCTAGCGAAGGACTGCTAGGCACTGACAAAGGAATGCCAGGAAAGAAAGCCCTAGCAAAGGATTACTAGGCAACTGGCGAAGGACTGTCAGTATTAAGCCCTAGCGAAGGACTGCTAGGCTCCAGGCGAAGGACAGCCTGGGACTGAAGCCCTAGCGAAGGACTGCTAGGCAACTGGAGAAGGACTGCAAGTTTACAAGACCTGACAAAGGACCGTCAGGCAAAAGTCCAACCAGAGAACGGTTAGCATCAGGTAAATTCTCCCGAGAGGAGTAGGTGAGGACGCGTTGCCCGTTGTGGGAACAGTAGGCGTCGGTTCGACCTAGGGCTCCATTTTGGAGACCAAAGTCAGAACTAAGACAGCTAAGGCTGTATAAACAAATACTTTATTGCTTTATTGTGTTTTGGACTAACCCTGGATGCAGGACAAAAGGAAGGAGAGTCTGCAGCTCAGATAGCCTCAAAGGAATGAGATAGTAGCTGAGTAGGGCGCCCGGAGTGTCCTGGGCGCCCGGAGTGTCCTGGGCGCCCCCAAGGGCCATACAAAACAAGTAAAGAAATAAGGAGTTCGAATACATGCTGGGCCGGGCGCTCCCGTGCTCCCGGGCGCCCCCACGTGCATGCATCGATCCAGAAGCCAAGCGAAGCCAAAGGATAGAGTTTGACCCGGTCAATCCGGGCGCCCCGAGCGCTGCGGGCGCCCCGGTCAAAGCGGATCCAAAGGATAGACGCTGACCGAGAGCTCTGCGGATCAAAAGCCACGTGGGGGGCGCCCCCGACTTCCCGGGCGCCCCCAGGCCCTATATAAGGGACCCTCGACCAAGGCTTCAAGACACCAATTCACTCAACGCCTCAAAGCTCTTCTGCTCTCGCGCCTTGCTCCGGAAACTCTCCAACTCGAGCCGACGACGTCCCTCTGCTCCGAAAAAGTTAATCTACTCCGGACGTCGGTAAAAGAAGAGCGTTCTTTTTATTTACTGCACTTATCTTTGTAATTAAATTTTGTAAACCTTTTTGCGCCTATATAGAATTGCCCAAAGTAAACGGTCAACGACCATGGGCCTTGGAGTAGGAGTCGACACAAGCTCCGAACCAAGTAAATTGACTGTGTCTCTGTATCTTGTTATTTAATTTCCGCTGCGTACCTGCTCTTACGAAAATCCAAAAGTTTACCGATATTCACCCCCCCCTCTATCGGTGTTCTCGATCCAACAAGTGGTATCAGAGCGGGGAAGTTCAAACCTGGTGCAACCACCAGTTTGAAATTTTTTTTTCGGATTTTTATTTCTATTTTTTTCTTTCTTTACGAATTTCTCGCTAAATATTTCGTTCGTTTTTTTTGTTAAGCGAGGTTGGTGCAACACCCCTCGTTATTTAATTTATCCAGCACTACTAATCCAAGACCTAGTCTTGGAAAATCCTTTAAGTTTTCTTTTTCAGATTAAATGGCTATGCAAGAAGGTTTTAGCACCGCCAGACCTCCACTCTTCAGTGGAGAAGACTTTTCTTACTGGAAAAGTCGTATGGAGGTCCACCTGAAAACTCAGGTGGACATGTGGATCATTATCCAGTCCGGTCTGGAGATCCCCCGAAATGCCGAAGGACTTCCTCAGAGCTACTCTGAATGGGACAGCGCCCTAAAGCGAAAGATAGAAGCCGACGCAAAAGCTACTCAGACTCTTCAATGCGGATTGATGAAAGAGGAGGTGAACCGCGTGGGACTTTTCAACAGTGCAAAGGAGCTATGGACAAAACTGATCGAGCTACACGAAAGGACTTCAGATACTCGAATCAATAAGAGGGATCTGCTACTGAACAAACTCTACACCATCATGATGGCCGACAATGAAACAGCAGCCCAGCTCCACGCACGAATCCAAGAGGTAATGAACGGTCTTCACACAATAGGTCACAAGGTTGAAAACCGTGACCTAATAAGGTATGCTCTAAACGCCTTCCCTAGAAACACCTTGTGGGCATCTATGGTAGATGCATACAAGGTATCTAGGTATCTTTCTAAAATAAAATTAGATGAATTGTTTTCCGAACTAGAACTCCACGAACAAACTAACACCAATATGGTCGAGAAAAGTATTGCTTTCGTTGCAGGTAAAACTGGAAGGACAACAAAGAAGAAGCCTGAACCTGAACCCGAGTCAAACTCTGACTCAGACTCAGAAGACGAAGAAGGAGAACAAACTAAGCTGGTCCGGCTCGCTCGAAGCTACTACTAGGAGCTGAAGAACCGAACCAACAAACGGAAAACCGGCCGAAGAAAGGACGAACCAGCTGAACCCGCAAACAAGCCTAATGTGACCTGCTACAAGTGCAAGAAAAAGGGTCACTACAAGTCAGAGTGCCCTAACCTAAAGGAGACAAAAAGGATGAGAAGAAAGAAGACACTGCGAGCAACCTGGGATGAATCGTCCTCAGAAGAAGAAGAAGAGGCACCCACGTCCAACCTCCTAGCTCTGACCGCCTCAGATAAAGTTGAGACTGAGTCTGAAACAGAACAAGAGGACGGCGAGCTAACCTTCACAGAAGACGGAGAAATTAAGGTAACTGGTTTTAATAGATTGCAATTAAGTGAGTTAATTTTATTTCTTCTCGAGATTTGGCCAAAGCCAAACTCCGAGTCGAATCCCTGCGACAGGAAGTAAAACTCCTGAAAGAGGGAGTTGACTCTAAACCCTTAACCGAGAAGGTTCAGGAAGGAACTCCTACTCAAGTTGAAAAACTTGAAAAGGAAAACTCCTCCCTGAAAACTCAGGTTAAGGATCTTAGATCAGCATTAGAACGATTTACATCTGGTTCCAAAGGTCTTGACATGATCCTTGGAAAACAGAAATCAATTCTAAATCGATCCAGATTGGGCTATAGAACCAAATCTCGGCAAAGATCATACTTTGCTGTACTGAATCAGTCCAGAGGTAAAATTCAGGCATGGGTACCTAAACTATACCTGAACAAACTGACTGGATCAAATCAGTATTGGATCTCCAAGGACAAGATTCACATCTTGCCCAACCATCACCGTGGCTTTAGTCCAGGGGGAGCCAAACTGAAAACTATTTTCATTATTAGATAACCTTGTTATTCTTGATTTAAATTGCTTGATTGATTGGTTATTTAATTTCTGCAATATACCATGCATAGACTTAGGCTAGCTTAAGGACTAAACAAACTTAGCTGAAATTTGACAACATAGTATTGGGTGGAGGTGAGATGATAGTACGTTAGGGAAGCCAATTTGGCGGAACTAGCCGAAGCTACCAATCCAAGACCCAAACTAGTTAGACCAGAAATTTTTCAAAGAATTTTTGAAAATGAAATTTCTTTAAAAGGCTTTGTCAAGGAAAGGGTGGATGATCCCATAAGGCTACGGCCAAAGAAGGCCTAGTGCCTCGCCAAGACCTGGAAGCCAATTTCTGAAATTCAAATTCAAATTTTTTTTTCAAATTCGAATCTAACACAAAATTTCAGGTATTTGTAGATTTAAACATTTTTGTTAAAATTAATTGTTTTCAAAATTAATTAAGTTTTTAAAATTTAATTGTTTTCAAAATTAATCAACATTTTCAAAATAATATTAACTATCAAAACCTGTCTCAGAAAACCTATAAGGTTAACGTGATTGAAAACCCTAGTTTGGGTGAGACAGCAGGATTAAGACTAAGTTAAAAATTCTTTTACCTATAGGATGAGATATGTAACGCCCGAAAATTCTCGAAACTAATTTTAGAAGTATCTTAGAATTTATTCCAAATTTATGGATATTTTTATAGAATTTCTCTGTAAACGAAAGTGGCAAAAAGGGTTATAAACAGAAAATCGCATAGGTGGGAATCGAACCATTCACCTACGCTGTGAAAGACAAATGGGCGGACCAGCTGCGCTGGTTTGTTTTTGTTGAAATAGATTGACCGAAACAATAGATAAGGTATAATTAGGTAAATTCGCCCCCATAAGTATAAATAGATAATTAAGGAGAGAAGTTTTATTTCCCCTCAACTCAAACCCTTCCTCGCCCAAACCAGCCGCACGCCGCCCTCCTCTCTCCTCTCTTGGGCGAAAACACACCAAGCCCTAGGGCTTTCCTCCGGTGGCTGGCCAAGGCTCTCCTCCGAGAGATTTTCCGATATTCGGAATCCCCACGACGAGAGGAACGCGTGAGCGCGAAGAAATCTCCGAGACTCCGAGTTTCTCCGGAACCTCCGACGCCGTTCTTGGTTGTAAGTCCAAGATATCAAGGTAAGTACTACTCACCTGCAGTAAGAGGCGGTATTTCACAAGAATTTTCCCTTAAAAGTTTTAAAGGAGATATTTACTTTTAGTTTAAGATTTTACATGTGATCTTAGTTCATTATATGCTTATATATAATTGTTAGAGTACCCTATGTGAGTTTAGGGTCTAAGAAATCTATAAGAAAAGAAAAGAAAGATAAAGAAAGAGAAAAGAGAGAAAAGAGAGAAAAGTCAAGACTTAGGGATTTGGGCACACAAGGTGCTCGATAAAATGCCATGGCATTTAAAGATAAGAAAGAAAAGAGAGAAAAGCTATTTTATTTTCTATGGCCAGTACCCGGCATCCAAGGGCGTCGTTAAAGAAATCCAGGTGTCCAATTCCAAGGTCTTGGCCCTGGTAGACCAAGGTTTGCTCTATTAGGATTGGCGGCTCGCTACGCCAACCTTTTAAGGAACGCGCATAAGATGGTACTTACGACTTAAGTGGATCCAAGTGAGTTATTATTTTCAAGTATATGCTTTTGCAAAGTTTTCAAAAATTTAAGGAAGTTTTCTAAAAGTTAAAGAAAGATTTAAAGTTAAAGAATTTCTAAAGTTTCAAGTTAAGCCAAGGAAAAGTGAGTTAAGACTTATTAATGCTTGAGTATGCATGTTTTGAGTTATACATGTTTAGTGTTTCTTTTAAGCATAAAAGTATCTCATGTGATTTGACTTATTAATGCTTGAGTATGCATGTTTTGAGTTATACATGTTTAGTGTTTCCTTTAAGCATAAAAGTGTCCCATGTGATTTTCCATTGTTTAAAAAGCATGCTTGCACATTTCGAGATTTTGTGAGCTAGATAGTACTTGCTAAGCTTTATGCTTAATAGTTGCATTTCCTCTTACTGCAGGCAAAGGTAAAGGCAAGCAATTCTGAAGGAAGGCGACGAGGCGGTGCTGAGCGACGTGTGTGTGGTGGCTGACCTTGGAGAGGTCCTTGGGACGAGACAGTTTAGCTTATTTGAAATGCAATGTTTAAGGTTTCCAAATTCCAAGTTATTGTGTTATGGAGTTTATTAAACATTTATGCTTCGGATAGTTTTACATGCTCAATTTTGTAGAATGAAGATTCCATGTCATTTCAATTAGTATGCATACTTTTGTGAATGCACTAGATGAGCAAGGGCATGAGTAGTTTAGCATATTGATACATTGAATTTTAGACTTATTATTGAGCTTATTATTCCCTTTTGGACTAAGTCCTAATTGTGCTTAAAATGCTTGTAATTCGGTAGAAAAGTAAGATTTACATTCTATGAAGTTCTAGAAATGTTATAGAATCTGATAAGTGGAGTTTGGATAGGTAGAAATGCTTAGGAGTTATTTGATGCATGTGCCAAGATGTTGTTAGTCTCCTTTTGAATTAAGTTTTATTGCTTTAAATACGCTTAGAAAAGTTGCATTCATATTCCAAAATGCTTTAGTAATGTTATAGAACCTTGTGTGATGAGTTTAAATGCATGACTATTAAAGTTAGAATATCATTCTTTGATAGATTTAAATACAAAAAAAAAGTTAAAGAAAGTTCCGCAATTTTAGTCGTTGCATTAGAGTCAAGAAGTAGAAAAGTAGCGGTCCGTCTAAGGTAGAGAAGGCAGGTCGCTACAGTTGGTATCAGAGCAGTTCCCATTCTCCAGCATCACACACACATCAGCATCAACCTTGCCGTCTTCAAGTAAGAAAGTTTTAAGTTTCAGTTTTTCTATTGCTCTTTTATTTAATTGCAGTATAGAGAAATGCTTAAGTACTTACTCATATGTGCATAGAACAAGGAAGCATGTTTAATACCTTAGTACCACGGAATCATGTTTAATCCCTAGAATGGATATTAGGTTACTAAGTAAGAAGACAAGTTTATGCCTAGAGATGTAGTAGTGATTTCTTGTTCCTTTATGCATTATTAGATGGCAAGAAGAGGCCGAGCTCCTAATGCAAGGAACAACACTCCAATTCAAGATAACAATGAGCCTGGCACAGAACAGCCAAACCTGATGGCAGTCATTGCTCAAATGCAAGCTCAGATTACAGAGCAAGAGAAGACCATCGCCACACTGATGGCAAATCAGCACCCAGTGTCCCCTACACCACCCACAGCAGGAGTGGGAACTCCAGTGGTGGCTGAAGTTCCACCAGTCCCACAGGAGACCCCTGCCGTGAACCGAAGACAAGAAGCATACCTCGTCCAGTGGCAGAGGCTGAAACCTGAAAGCTTCTCAGGCACGACTGAGCCCTGGGATGCCCAGGCTTGGTTCAAGACTTTAGAGAGCACAATGGAGCTTCTTGACTGGCCAGAAGTCGAGAAGGTCAAATGTGCCTCCTTCTGCCTAACTGGAGATGCTCGTATGTGGTGGGAGCGGGTCAAGAGTAAGAGGATAGTCAACCAGATGAGCTGGACAGATTTCGAGCAAGAGTTCTATGAGGAGTTCTTCCACATGCGGGTTACCAACAAGCACTACGAGGACTTCATGGAGTTCAGACAAGGTAACCTACCAGTGGGAGAAGCAGTCGCGAAGTTCAACAGACTAGCTCGCCTCTGCCCAGAGCTAGTCAGCACAGAGAAGGAGCGAGTCAGACTGATGCTCCGCATGCTGAACCCTGAGATAGCACTCAACGTGAACAGTGGGATGCACCGACCCCAGACCAGCGAGGAGTTGGTCAGTAGTGCTCTAATCTCAGAGCACTATCTAAATAGCATCAAGGCACAACAAACACAGCAGAAGCCAGTCCTGATTGAGAACAAGACAACAGGAGGCCAGAAGCCTCAGCCAAATAACCAGAACTGGAAGAACAAGAACCACAAAAGGAAGCAGTGGCCTGGCAGCCAAAAAGGAAACCCAGAGAACAAGCAATCTAGGTATCCACCTTATCCTAAGTGTGGGAGGACCCATCCAGGAGCATGCCTTTTGGGTGTAACTGGATGCTACTCATGTGGACAAGAGGGACACAGATCCAAAGACTGCCCAAACAAGTTTAAGGTACTTCCTCAGCAGTCCATACAGTATGGAGGCAAGCCTCAGTTACATTACATGCCTACTATACTGGAGGGACCTCAGATCAGTCAGGGAAGGTTGGAAGCAGCACCAGTTTCAACCAATGCCAGAGTCTTTTCCCTCACGAAGGAAGAAGCTGCCAGCGCCTCCACGGTCGTAACAGGTCAAATAGTTATTTTTCAGCATTTAGCTACTACACTGTTTGACACTGGGGCGACCCATTCTTTCGTATCAGTACCTTTTACTAGTAAGTTACAGGTGCCTGCAGAGAGTTGGGAGTCCAGATTCCTGACAACTCTCCCTTAAGGGGAAATCATGGAATCCACCCAGAGACTCCGGGCTGTGTCAATCAAGATTTCAGACCGAGAGCTATATGTCGATCTAATAGTCCTTGAGATGCAAGACTTCGACGTCATACTGGGCATGGATTTCCTCAGTAAATACAGCGCTTCAGTGGACTGTCGCCGGAGGAAGGTGGTTTTCAGTCCAGAAGGAGAACCACCGTTTGAATTTCAAGGAGCCCTAAGGAGGAAGACTCAGAAATTCGTCTCAGCCTTGACATCCCACCAGATGCTAGAGCAAGGGTGTGCTGGTTTTCTTGCACACGTAGTGGACTCAGAAGCAAAGAAAGAACTCAAGCAGGAGGATGTACGGGTAGTCTGCGAATATCCAGAAGTATTTCCAGAAGAACTACCTGGACTACCTCCCAACAGGGAAGTGGAATTCGAGATCAAGCTAGTACCAGGTACCGGTCCGGTCTCAAAGGCCCCATATCGTATGTCTCCAGCAGAGTTGAAGGAATTACAAGAGCAATCCAGGAGGTACTAGACAAGGGCTTCATTCGCCCGAGTCATTCACCCTGGGAGCCCCTGTACTTTTCGTCAAGAGAAGGATGGGTCTATGCGTCTGTGCATAGACTACAGAGCGCTGAACAAGGTAACCATCAAGAACAAGTACCCCTTCCTAGAATAGATGATTTGTTTGATCAACTCAAAGGGGCTACGGTGTTCTCGAAGATAGATCTGCGTTCTGGGTATCATCAGCTAAAGGTTAAAGAATGTGACATCCCCAGGACGGCCTTCAGGACAAGATACGGCCACTACGAATTTGTAGTGATGCCTTTTGGAGTAACCAATGCTCCAGCAGTCTTCATGGAGCTGATGAACCACATCTTCAGGGAGTATCTCGATAAATTCGTCATTGTATTTAATTGACGAT
>JAGFNQ010001180.1:209474-231001 GCA_024364735.1 Boesenbergia rotunda
ATCAAAATTTATTAAATTAAGAGACAAATCCCTTAATTCAACTACATATTATTTTCATGAAAATCTCATTTAAGAAAACTCTATAGGAAACTATTTTCCTAATTAATTTTGGAGACAACAATATGTAAGAGCATCACCTCTTCAAACATATTTTATTCATGGATTTAATTAATTACAACAAATTTTTTTCTAAGGGTGGCTCCCCGAGGCTCAGATACCCAAAGAAAAGTAATGTGTTGTAAATCCAATTGGACGGCTCCCCGAGGCTAAATTCAAATCAAACATGACAATTTCAATTAAAAATTGGGAAATTAAATTACAACAACTAACTTTAAATTGGACGGCTCCCCGAGGCTCAATCCAAAATAAAGAATTTTGTTGTCAATTTAAAAACCAATTCAAATTTAATTGTCAATTAACTGTCCATGAATTTGTCTAGACTTTCTTAAAAGAAAGTGCCTAAAATTGCGAGATTTCGAAAATTAATTTTCAGAATAATTGTAAGTTTCTGGTACAAAGGAAACTTACATATTTCCAAAATTGAAAAATTTCTAAAATAGAAAAATTTCCAAAATTGGAATGTTTCCAAAGATGGGAAGTTTTCACAATTATTATAAAATTTCAGAAACTAGAAAATTTCAATCGTTTGCGAAATTTCATGAGGATTTCCAAACTTTGAAATTCCTAAATCTAAAATTTATTATAATTTGAAAGTTTCCATAATTGAAAAAAAAAATTTCCGAAATTGAGATCATGACAAAGTTTTCCACAAAACAATTATATGATTAAGTCGAATACTAACCGGCTCTGATACCACTGTTGGGACCGGGTGCATGTCGACAAGGATACGAGTTCGTAAAATTTTAAATTTTTACATGCAGCGGAAGAATTTGCATAAAATAATTTCCCAAATTATTTTAACTTCGTATCTAGCATGCAATCTTATGGTATGTTGACATAATCATAAATTAAAACTTTGCGGAAAAATAAACTAATTTACCAATTACCTCACGTAACTCGAAGTAAGGGACGAGATCCAACCGTAGCGTCCCTTGGAAGCTTCGCCTCTATTCGCGTCCACGCCGAGTTCTCTTCTGGATGAGTTCGCAAAGTCACGAGTTTTGTGCCGACGAGAACTACTAGATTCTCTATAGGCACAACAAAGAAGATCAATAGAAGAAAAAAAAACTAACCAACGAAGTAACGGAATCGAATTCCGAGAGAGAGGGAGATGTGATCCGCTTCTTCTTCTTCTTGGTTGGTTTCTTCTTTTCCTTGAAGCTCACAGCAACACCTTGCCTTGGTGTAGGTTGGGCGCCGGCCCTAATGGAGCTAGGGTGGCCGCCGGCCCTAATGAAAGGGAGGGGGAAGGAGGAGAGAAGAGAAGAGAGAGAGGGAGAGCTCTATTTCGATTATCCAAATCTATGGAATCCAAGGCTTGCCTATGGTTCCTTATATAGTTGCTTCTCCCTTGCCAAGTCTCCTCTTAACCGAATTAACGGAATTAACGGAATTAACGGAATTAGTTATCATAAGAAATTTATCCTATAAATTCTCTTATGAATTATTCCGTTTAAATCAAGTTTTATTATAACTAACTTTATAATAAAACTAATTAGTTATCATAAGAAATTTATCTTATAAATTCTCTTATGAATTTTATTATAACTAACTTTATAATAAAACTAATTAATTATCATAAGAAATTTATCCTATAAATTCTCTTATGAATTATTCCGTTTAAACCAAGTTTTATTGTAACTAACTTTATAATAAAACTAATTAGTTATCATAAGAAATTTATCCTATAAATTCTCTTATGAATTTTATTATAACTAACTTTATAATAAAACTAATTAATTATCATAAGAAATTTATCCTATAAATTCTCTTATGAATTATTCCGTTTAAACCAAGTTTTATTATTACTAGCTTTATAATAAAACTAATTAATCTCTCCTTTTATTATGGAATAAATTTTATAAGAAATTTATAAACTTTCTTATTATGGAAAAATTAATTCATAATTGATTTTATAAAATTAAAATAAACAAATTCATGGATTATTTTAACTTCCATAAAAAGAATAAATCTCTATAAATTTATTTATATAAATTTCTTTATACAAATTTATTTATCCATAATTTATAAAATAAATCGCGCTAGATTTACTTTATTAATTAAACCAAAATTAATTGGTTATCTCCCCAATAGGTGGCCGGCCAACCAAGGAGGGTTGGCACCCTCTTTGGCCGGCCCAAACTGAGCCGAACCAACGCGAATTAAACTCATTTAATTCGCCCAAAAAGCCTTCAAAAGACTTAGCCATTTTTAGCTTCCATTGCGTCTCTGATTAACTCAGATTCGACTTATTTCTCTTGATCGGAAAATCCAATTTTCAACTCGTTTTAAATCCCTCGGATTACTCGTAGTGCTTGTGACTAAATAGGCTTTTGATTTATGTTGGCCGTCTATAATTAACCAATTATAGAACGATCATGAGTGGCACCTAGTAGTACATCATGATCCTCAATTAATCGAAAGATCAACGGTTTGACCCCAGAAGAAATGATTCTGAAACCCTTCAGCAGCTCTAATGAATCGTGCCTCATTCCCTTCACCATCTAATACCCACTTGGTTCAGGACACGGTCTATTTGTGTCAGTCCCCACTAGGCTGACTACGTCACACCTAGACAAGTAATGTCTTTCTCGTCCTTTGGATTTCTAATTACTCTCATGTATTTAAGAGACTTGCACTCTTAACATGATATACTCTGGCCAGAGATTTTGATTAACAATCCGACGATAGGCCTGGGTATACATCTCCTCGCAAGGAGTGGTGAATCCTTTGTAGGCTGTTCAAACATCTTCGGGCACTTCGGCTTATACCCAATCATCCTGGGTCCACACCTCCTTGGAGATGCTTGCTTAAGATGTTAAAGTATAAGTCTCCATGACCAAGATGACTTGAACACCGCAAGTTAAAGGAACATCGCACTTAAGCCGCAGTAAGAACTTCATTGACATATCTATATAGATTACCATATGAAGTCTTACAGCTAGTCACTCCAATGAACTAGTTCCCTTAACTAGCATCCATGTTTATCTCCGGACATCCCAATGTCACCAGCCAGTGAGAATCAGCTGATTAGAGAATAACCCATGCTAGTCTCAACAGAATTGATAGTGTCCGTATTTATCAATTCATCGACTAGGGATATTTTCAATACTTCACATTTGCACATTTAGAGATAATCACTAGTTGTGATCCCATCACAAATTCTCTTATGCTATGAGTTGTATTGCGGTCATTCAGTAGATGAGTTTAAGATCCCAATCAAATACACAAGCATGTATACTCAAATAGTGAATTATCATTTATTAAAATAAATATTTCATAATCATAAGGCAATTGCCTTAGGACACTTCTCTCATATCACTAATACTCCCTAAGATGAGTGGAGATCGGTGTGCAAGGTAATCTCCCTCCATATCCAAAATGTAAAAATCTGCAGGAAATATCAACTCCTTTACCTTTACCAACACATCATCAATAATACCGGCTGGATGAGTCTGACTCCTGTCTGCCAACTGAATCACAATGCCAGAAGGTTGAAGAGGGCATATACCAAGCATCTGGATGACTGATCTGGGCATCACATTTATGGAGGCTCCTAAATCCAGCATAGCATCATGGAACATGGTCCTCCCTATCTCACAAGATACAGTAAACACTCCTGGGTCTTCACACTTCTGAGGAATGGCATAAATAAGTGCTGAAACATTTTTCCCCAAGCTGATCAACTCATTCTCCTTCAACTTTTTCTTGTGAACACATAGGTCTTTTAGAAACTTTGCATACTTAGGAATCTGTTTTATCATGGTCAACAAGGGTACATTAATTTCCACCTTACTAAACAATTTAACTAGCTCATTGTATTCCTTAGCTTTCTCCTCTTCCACTTGCATCTTAGCTTGGGTTTTGCACTGAGGGAATGGCAAAGGAACTCTCAAATCCTCCTCTTGAGACGAAAGTTGAGGGGCTGAAATTGGGACTAATTTCTCCATTGAAGTAGCTGCTGTAAATCCATTTTTATCACTGATTTCTCTCTCATTTTCCACCAAAATCATAGGATTACGTGATGAAGGAGTTAGGCTCGGACTAGGGGTGGATCCAATTGATTTTGAAGTGATTTCAGGGCTGTTTGGGGCTGATAATGTAGGTGCTATCCTGTTTTCGGAAAAATCAGCTCTTGGACCACTTTGAGTTGAAGCCACCTTCCCACTCCTCAAAGTAATAGCACTAACGTTTCCCTTTGGGTTTGGAGTAGCTTGAGAAGATAGTTGGTTAGATCCTTGAGCTTGAATTTGATTCATCCCACTAGCCAATTGTCCAATTTATCTCTCGAGGTTTTATATGGTGGGATCATTTCTTTATTGTTGCAAAAGTTGTTGAAGCATCTCCTCTATCCTTTGTTGTTGTGCATTTCCTCCACTAGAACCTCCATAGCCCCCTTGGTTAGCATGAGACTTTGATTGGCCTTGAAATGATGATTGAGGTGGTTGAAATTGTTAAACTTGTTGAGATCCTTGAAAATAGGGCTATTGGGGCTGATTATAGGGCTGAAATGGTTGAGAAAATTGCTGAAAATTTTGAGGTTGAGGTTGAAATTGTGGTTGAGAGGGCTGAAATTGTGTGGGCTAAAAAAATCTGATTTGAAGGCTGAAAACTTGGGTTGAATAGCTGATAACCTTGCTGTGAAAACTGATTTTGCGGCTGAGATGATTGATATTGTTGCTGAAAACTCAGATTTCCTTGAAACCCTTGCTGAAAGTTCGGATTACCTTGTAAAGGTGGCTGATTTTGTTGGTAAGGTTGCTGAAATTGTTGATTTAATTATTGATATGGCTGAAATTATTGTTGACCTTGCTGGAAATTCTGTTGGGGCTTTTGATAAGGTTGTTGTGATGGGTTTTGCTGATAAAAAGATTTGCCATATTTCAAGTTTGGATGATCCCTCCAACCAGGATTATAAGTAGATGAGTAGGGGTTGTTTTTGGCTTGGAATTGTCCCCTAGTCAATGCAGCTAATGTCTCATCTTATTGGAGGTTAGGACATAGATCCGAATTGTGTCCTTGGCTTGAACAAATACTGCATAACCTCATCACTTGGCTTGAAGGTGGTGGAACTGAGAAATTCTGATTCTGACTAACATTATTTAGAGCCATTTGCTTCACCAGGTATGTAAGCTCCATTAAAGAATTCTTGATTTCTTTCTGCTCATTGGATACCATTTGAACTTCATTGACTCCTCTGGTAAACAAAGCTCTACTCTCAAATTGCTGTGAGTTCTCTGCTATATTTGAAATTAGCTCCCTAGCTTGATCTGGTGTTTTATTAACTAGGGCTCCTCCTGCTGCAGCATCTATCATGATTCTGTCCATCTGGAGAAGATCCTCATAAAAGTATTGAATGAGTAGCGGCTCACTGATCTGGTGCTGTGGACAGCTAGAACAAAGTTTGTTGAACCGTTCCCAATAGTCATACAATGTCTCTCCCACTACTTGCTGTATTCCACATATGCTCTTTCTGATGATTGTTGTCCTTGATGTTGGAAAGTACTTCTCCAAGAATGCTTTCTTCATAGAAATCCAGCTAGATACATGCCCAGTAGGTAAATAGAAAAACTAATTCTTCGCTGCTCTAGTAAGGGAAAATGGGAATGCCCTCAGCTTGACATCTTCCTCTGAAATACCCTGAGGCTTCATGGTAGAGCAGACAACGTGAAACTCATGTAGATGTCTGTTGGGATACTCCCCAGACTGTCGTTGAAATTTGGGCAAATGATGTATATGTCCCGATCATAGTTCAAAATCTCCAGTGAGCTCTGGGTATGCAATGCAGGAGTACTGAAAGGCATTATCTGGTGCCGCTAGTTCCTTCATAGTTTTC
Source organism: Boesenbergia rotunda (assembly GCA_024364735.1). NCBI lineage: Eukaryota > Viridiplantae > Streptophyta > Magnoliopsida > Zingiberales > Zingiberaceae > Boesenbergia > Boesenbergia rotunda. The sequence continues at coordinate 215,431 of JAGFNQ010001180.1, forward strand.
TAGTGGTCTTCCATAGGATCAACTGAATGAATAGCAATAGTCTGAGTAGGAAGAATGTCAAAAGCCTCTGAAACACTGATTTGGTTCCTCCTTGCTCTGAAAGTTCTTTCAATTTCAGGATCAAACTCTTCTAGAATACCACCAGCAGATCTGGTCATTCACAAGTACAAAAAATCGCAGCAAATGTATACAAAAGAATGAAGCAAGTATAATGAATCACATGATATAGAAATAGGCACAAGTGAACTAGATCAAAAGATATGAAAGTAAGCGAACAAGCTAAAGTCAAACAAACTCAACTAGATTCCCCGGCAACAGCGCCAAAAATTTGATGGACCCAAAATAGCTGTCACGAATGTGGGTCTCAAATTTAGAAATTTATAAAGCTGAAAACCCTGGCTAGCAAAATAGAAATGTAGGATAGGGCCTTCAGGTCATATTTTTCTAAGGACTAGTTGTGATTATTCAAATTAAGCTTGCAAGTTATTTGTCGTTAAATGTTATGGGCTTTCTAGATAAAATGGGGGTTTTGTTTTGCAAATAGAATGGAAACAACAATTGAAATGAACTTGAAGTAACTAAGTAGAGTTGAACTAGGTTTTGCAAGATTGAAGCTTAACCACTAGGGACATTGAACAAACAATTTAAAATTGCAAGATTGAAATGTAAACTGATATCTATTGCAGAGATGAACTAAAATTGTATCTAAATTCGGAAAGAAGGAATTGATTCAAGCTAACTACTGGAGCAGAATATGTTCGCGCAAGGAACCTTCCTGATCGGTCAGCTGACCGATCAGAGACAATCCTGATCGGGCTGGTGTCTGATCAGGCGCTGTCAGGACCGGTCAAGGATCGATCAAGAGCTAATCGCAACTCTGATACTGAACATATTACTGAAAAATAGAATTCAGAAACTGAAATCAACAATAACTATACATCAAACCCTTCCCTTAGTTCGAATCCGTCCTGTTGTCACTCCAGAATTGGCTAGGAACCCCCTAGCTCAGCCAATCATCAGATTCTTAGCCTCTGCGAGATCATTAGCTCTGATTTGCCTCCGACTGATACGTTTCTCCGATCTTCACAAGCTTGAAGAGTGGAATGCAGTAATCGCTCATAAACAACTTAGAGAACCCCTCTGAATCACTCCAATGGATGAAGGATATGTTCAAGTGCGAATCGATCGAAAAATTGTCAGGAGCTGGTGAAACCCTCACCTAGCCCTTCTCAGCAGCAATTCGATCAGAAAATCTCACGAAGACACGAACCTAGCGATTTGGAACTCGATCCAAGTTCAGATTTGATGTGGTCGCGCGATCGATTGAAGAAAAATGAAGAAAAATCGCAAGAACAGACGAAGAACAATGAAAATAGATTGTCGAAGATGCGACGACCAAGAACTGGCGAGGGAAATTCTGTTTTAACTAAGCATTTCAAATTTTGACGGCTGAGATTGTTCCGCTCTGATCCAACGGTCAGATTAAGTCAGATCGAACTCAAACTTCCCAGATCTTGATCAATGGCTTTGATCTACTGCTCCTTAGCTCGGATCACTCAAATCTGAAACGGATGGCTCCGATCTTCTCTTCTCTAGCTTAGACGGTCTAGATCCTCCATTGCTTGACCCAACGGTTGAATCAACTCGGATCTGACCCAAACATTTATATCTTGACCCATCTACTTGACTAAGTCTATCTTGAGCTTGGATCGACCAGAAGTTGACGGATGGTTCGGATCTAAGCATTCTCTTGAATGGACGACCCATATTAATCTGATGCTTGATCCCTTTGATCTGAATCCAAATCTGACCCAAGTTTAACCCAATATGATCCGAGTCCATGATCATCTGATCCCTACAAAATGATATTAAATTATAGTGCCAAAATATCTCAAATATAGAAAGAATTGAATTTTAAGATAAAATGGAGACAATCCATGAAACCTTATGTAATGCAAACTTAAGCATATGAATAGTGCATCAAAACGCTGATTTGAAGGCCTAATTTAATCAACAAAATGAAAGTTATCAAGGGTTTAACATGATGAACCTTTTGAGCTCATCAAGGGGGCATCATCATCCCGACTCACCAGGATACGGATTCTGTCAATAATCAACGGCACACCATATAATTAATATTATCTTTCAACTTACCGGGCCTATCGATCTAACAGAATAGATCTCGCCCATTGGTAAATCAAAGAAATAATAATTAATAATATGTGTCCGTTATTATATCGGGATTTAGGGATCATACTCCATAATAAAATCTGAGGTCCTATCCAATTATCAAGCCAGTACAAATTGGATAACCTCTGATTTTGGTCCTGCTCAATGTACTCAAAGCACACTATTGTAATTCTATGGTCGAGGTCAACCACACCTAATTACACTACAACCATCTCGATGGTCCCCGCAGGCAACCCTCTAGGTCGGCGACCCTACGGTCTTCCCACTCCTGGTAGTGGGTTTTTGCCTTCCCCAGGATTCGAACTTTAGACCTCCAAGCTAAGTACTAAAGTTCCTGAATCCTGGTACCAATTGAACTATAGCTCAATTGGTACCAGGATTTAGGAACTTTAGTACTTAGCCTGGAGGTCTAAAGTTCGAATCCTGGGGAAGGCAAAAACCCACTACCAGGAGTGGGAAGATCGTAGGGTCACTTGGTACCAGGATTCAAGAACTTTAGTACTTAGCCTGGAGGTCTAGAGTTCGAATCCTGGGGAAAGCAAAACCCCACTGGCCAGGAGTGGGAAGACCCGTAGAGTCTCGGGCCTAGAGGGTTGCCTACAGGGATCATAGAGGCCGAGATCGCTACATAATTAAGTAGGTAATATTTTACCAAATACATCTTATGCAACTCTTTGAAACAAAGGGTCATAATCCACATTACACATTATCCTGGGCTAGCATTGGCTAATCGCCCAAGACATAGTATAATTGTTCTCTTACCCAATTTTCTCAACTTTTGCGATATGCCTATAAGTTTCTCAATCCAATTGAGGTGACTTAGTTATGTCTCACCCAAAGTTAGATATTGGGACATCACAATTATCCTCTCGCACTCTACCAAGATAAAATGTGTCGCTTTGCTTTGGCAATTCCAATAATAAATGATTGAGGTAGTTTATGAGTATCAAACTTTGGTAGGCATATTGAGTTGACTTAATTAAGATAAATATTTATCTAATCATGCATCACATACACACATTGCATATATCAACATATAAGCGATAAATGTGATATGGTTATGGCCCGTATGCTACGATCTTCTCAAGACAATGAGAAAATCGATGGTCAACCTAGGGATAACAACTTCTCCAAGTGCATCCTTCGGTCGCCATGTGTCACACATCCTTCTTGTAACTTCATTCTTCAATGAGCATTCCACTCCTCATTTTTTACATTACAAATTAGGAAAACTCGAGTTACATTCAAGGCTAAATCTATTTTACAACTAGAAAAATAGAGATAAGGCACGACACACAGGCCGTATTATGAATTACATTACAATATGCACACACACATATACATCCAATCATATTGGGGTTAAGGTCATAACCATGCACCATGTCATCAATCACACACAATAGATTTAGGACATCAATTTTTATTATGATTGTAAAAATGCTCATGAGTCGAAACCAAAGGTTATAAAATTTATTGAGTACAATCGGACCATAGCACACATTCATATTCATATGATAATGCTATGGACATTTAGTTTGATCAACACAAACTTTTGTATCTCAACAAATGCTCATACATTATACAATCCACAGTAAAATTATGTCCTACTTATATATCACATATAAAAGTTTTTTCTAAACTTTGTATGAACTTTCGAAATGGCTCTGATACCACTATAGGGATCTATGGGCAAAAATATTTAAAATTCACAGTGGAAATAAGATCCCTTGAGCGATCCATGCTAAAGAAAACTCATACAAAGTAAATTTACAAAAAATCCTATCGTATAGGTATACCTTTGGCGCATGCCCTTCGCTTATCCCGCTTATCCGAGGTATGCCAGATCTCTTGCACGTTCAAGTGTCCGTGCCTCTATGCGTATCCACATGAACACAATCTTTGCCTTGGAGAGGAACCACCTTAGTTGTGCTAGCAACTTGCGATGGTTCACAAAGCACAAGAACCTCCACTAGGAAGTTTTGGACAAGGAGGAAGAAAGAAGAAGAAGAGAAGTGCCCACCCTTACCCTTTGACAAGAGGGGTATTTATACTCATCTAATGAATACCAAGGGTCTTTGTCCCTTGAGCTCCTATCATCATAATGCTAATAAAAAACCCAATGAATACCAAGCCTTTTGGTATCTCTTGAGACTCTTAATATTCTATTTATCTAATGAATAGACTGCCTCTTAGCCTTCTCTTAATATTATATTCATCTAATGAATAGAATGCCTCTTAGCCTTGCTCTTAAATAATTTTCATTAAACCATTTAATGAATATTATCCATAATTAAGTGGTTGAGTCTAATCTAGATGAGTCTAACTAAAATTAGACTCAATCCCATAATCCAATTGGATTCACTTGAATATAACTCAATTAATCTAATTCAGATCAAATCTTAGTCAAACTAAGATCAATTAATCTCCAAAGCATCGTGTCCTTAGTGTGTGACCCAATAGGTTCTCGTAAGATTGGAAATGTGTCTAAACCACTTTAGACACATAAGCAATAAGTGGCATCTAATAATGCATCATTGCTACCCAAGTGACGAGAAAGTTGAGATCCGACTTAACCTCCATAACTATGACAATGTATGACCTTGTCCTTCTATCCTTGATATCTAGATTGACCAATGAGGCATAGACCGTGTCATCCTCGATCAATCTTTGTGTTTCTTGATCCCCGAGTAGACTCACTCAAATAGATGGGCTCAATATCTCATATTGACTCATTCATGGTCATGCATTTTTGTAGTCCTACTCGATCTAGGGACCCACAGATATCACTCCCATAATATGGGAGGGATAGATCCCATCTACATCACTCACATCCCTCTGCATAATTTATTACATACCCAGTGATCGCCTTTATAGTCCACCCTGTTACAGGTGATGTTTGACGATACCAAAGTACAGAACTCCTTATGTAGGGAACCGTAGTGACTTCAGGTCTCAGGACTATTCCTACTAATAGTCGCATGAGAAAGTTTATGACACTCATATGACAATCTATGAAACTTTCTCATGGCGGGTCAATTCAGAACACTTTCTCTAATTTATACCCATCTGTCAACCTGATATCACATATCCATGACTTGTGGGCTCAAGTCATCAGTTAACCTACATGCTAGTCTGCAGGCATTAATATTGTCCTTGAATATTAATGTTTAACTAGGAATAGTTTAGTATAGTGTTCTCTACATCATCTCACTATCAATTCAACCAATCGATATGATGTAGATAAGAACCTACTACCCAAGGACATTATTATACTTAGTTATTTGGCACAAATATAAAGTAAGCATAATAACCAAGCATGCCTTTATTAATGATAGAATATGATACAAAATGTCCTTAGTCAATCATCACATAATTGGCTCTAGGGCTCCTACTAATACTCGTGGTGCTGCGAATGCCCGAGGTGAGTGGCCTGGTCGTGGTGCTACGGATGCCCGACCAGGAGCTGCAAAACCCTAATACCTCGTGGTTCTGCGGATGCCCGAGGTGAGTAGGCATGTTTGTGGTGCTGCGGATTTGGACAAGGAGCTGCCAAACCCCTACTATCTCGTGGTGCTGTGGATGCCCGAGGTGAGTTAGCCTAGTCGTGGCGCTGTGGATGCCAGACCAGGAGCCACCAATACCCTACCACCTCATGGTTCTGTGGATGCCCGAAGTGAGTAGGCCTGGTTGTGGTGCTACGGATCCCCGACCAGGAGCTGTCAAAACCCTACTACCTCTTAGTACTACGGATGCCCGAGGTGAGTAGGCCTGGTTGTGGTGTCGCAGATACCGGACCAGGAGAAGCATGAAACTCATATCGTCTCGAGGCGCTATGGATGCCATGGTGATTAGCCCTAGTCATTGGACCGAAAACAACCGATCAGGGGTTACATAGCTTAAGCCAGGCATTGAGGAAGGGCTGCCGCCATCAGAGACATGTTTGCCTAGGCGATCTAATGAACAGATCAAGCCTGATCCTTGCCCACATAGATGAGTAGCCACATGTCAAATTCATAGAAGGGAAGGACATCTTATTTATTCCTCAGTGCTATATTTGGTATCCATCCCATCAAATAGATGAGAAAAATATAAGATGGAAGTGTTGAGAAAGAAGAACCAGAGCACACGAGAACAAGGTATATTTCATTTATGAATAAAGATTACATCAGGAATTACTTTCATAGAAAGTATAGCAAATAATAAGAAGTACAGTCTTTTAAGAAAAGGTACAGAGGAGAAATCCATATGCATATGTTGGGACACTAACTAAATAAGGCTCAACTTATCCGGGGATATGGAACTCAATCCTTTCCTCCACCCTAGCTCTCGTACATTGTTGGCACTCTACCTAGCCCCATCTCCTCCTGGTAGTCGCTGAGCTAGCGCCACCTCCTCGTAGTCACGGTCGATCGTCCCTTTACTAATAAGGATTATTTGATAAAGGCACTACCAGAGATATGTGAAATACATTTTATTCACTATTGAAGACATATATATCCAGGAAAAGGCATACTCATGATGCTGAAGACAATGGAGCAAAATATTTCATTCAAAATTTGGGATTACATTGGGAAATATATGGGAAAAAGAAAAATACAATACATCCGCCAACTACAACCCTTTCTCCTCGGGCGGCAACTCCTCCTAAGCTTGGCTGACACTGAGGGAACCGAGGTCGGTATCCTGTTGTAGCACTCCCGCTTGCCAAATCTGTTGGACCGTTCCGTTGAAGCCTTGCTTCAACTGCCTCAGCACATAGCTGGCCAGGAGGTCCCCGAACTCGTCGGATAGGAGAAACTCATCCTTGAACGCCACCCTCGCCTTTGCCTACCGCGACTCTTCATCGGCCTTGTAGGTCTACAGTTCTTCCACCGCCTAGTCCCATGCAGTCCTCAGCTCAGCCGCCTTGGAGGATTACTGATCCCGAGCCACCCGAAGTTCTTCGAGCTACTGCGCGCCTGCTTGTAGTTCCACTTGAGCCCACTCCAAGTCTTCCTGAAGTCGGTGGACGTCTTCTGTCGACATGGCCTCCTGCTCTTCCAAGCGTTTATTCTGGTGCGCTAGGTGCTCCACCTCATCAGTGAGATTCTTCGTTAGCTTTGATGGGAGGACCACTTGGTGGTTCGTACTGTGCAAGGCAGACCTAGAGGCCAGCAGGGAGTCCATATAGTACTCCACTTTAGCCCGAAGGCCCCTGCCGACCTCTGCCTGTATCCGACCCTCCTCGCGAGCTTGGTAGACCTCTGCCTCTAATTTTGCTTACTATTGGCACAAGGCATCAGTCTTCTGCTTGGAGGATAAGCGGTTGCCCAAGGAAAGGCAGTGGGATGAAGCATACCATAGCAAATAATAGGAGTCAATAAAAGGAAACAATAACAAGAGTAAAGCACCGAAGTTGTTGTTGGTGCTGGAATCACCAGATCGAACCTGGTTTTGATAATGGCAAAGGGTTCAATGTTAAATTTGTATTGTTATCAAATGAATTTACCAAGTATGCAGGAATGTCCTAGTTCACCTAGGCATAAAATCTTGACTTCAGGGTTAAGCAAGAAGTCCTGGTCGAGGACTGGGCAAGAAGACCTGGCCGAGGGTTAGGCAAGAAGTCCTGATCGTGGACTGGGCAAGGAAGTCCTAATCCAGAAGATTGGGCAGGAGTCTTAGTCGAGCGAGGATTGCGAACAGAAGTAGAGGCGGGTCAAGGTACGGACGTCTCAAGACCCGAAAGTCTCGGAGGCTGAGCAAAAGTCCAACCGGAGGAGCCGGTTGGCAAAAGGTAACTTCTTCAGAGAGGAGTAGGTGAGGACGTGTTCCTCGGAAGAGGGAACAGTAGGCGTCGGTTCGACCTAGGGTTTCATTTTGAAATTCAAAGTCAGAACCAAGACAGCTCTGACTGTGATTTATACTTGTATTTATTTATAATATACTATTTTTGGTCTAACCCTGGTTGCAGGATTGAAAGGAAGTAGGTTCTGCATCCCAGGCGCCTGAGAGGGCTCAGGCGCCCGAGAAGCCAGTCGCCTGATAGTTATCAAGCGCTCCAGATGGCTTTTTCTAGCGGGTGAGTTCGGTTGAGCTAGCAGGTTGCCACATCGGCAACTTAGGTGCCCGTGAGCCATCAAGCACCCCAGAGGTCCCAGCCGCCCAAGACTGAAGGATAAAGGTTTTGCTGAGCTTGCGGATAAGCACGTGCCCGATCTGTGACATGTATCAAGAGCCCAACAAGCCTCAAGGGCCCGAGTATATATAAGGGGCTTCACCCCTTGCTTTCCAACATTCAATTCCATACAACGCAAAAAAAACCTTCTCGCAACTTAAGCACTCTAATGCGCTTCAGACTTCTTCCGTGCTCGAGTTGTTTCGCGTTGCAAATGATCAAGTGTGATGACATGCCGCCCAAGACGCTCTGCATCCCTTATTGTGTCGTCGGTATCATTTATAGTCGTTACTTAAATTCTGTACTCGACTTACATATTTGTAATATTCACTCGATTAATAGAATTGTCCAACAAAAATGGTCAAGGACTGTGGACCTTAGAGTAGGAGCCGTCAAAAACTCCGAACCAAGTAAAAAGAAACGTGTTGGGATTGTGCTTTTCAATCTTCTGCTATGTTTTGATTATTCCAAAAATTTTACGTAATCGCTATTCACCCCCCCCCCCTCAATCAATTACAACGATCCCACATCGGATCCCATGCCTAAGCAATTACATGGTCCCAGAATTGCTGACTACGATGGTAAGACAGATCCAGAGGACTATATATACAAGTTTGAGAATGCTGCTCTCCTACACCAGTACACAAATGGTGTGAAGTGTCGAGTGCTCTTGAATACTTTGTCAGGAGCCGCCCAGAGATGGTTCCAAAGGCTGTCCCATGGATCAATAAACTCCTTCCTGGAGTTTAGAACCATCTTCTTGCACCACTTCGCCAGCATCTAACACTATTAGAAGACATCATTCAACCTGTTCGCCCTCAAGTAGAAGGTGAAAGAGCCGCTGAATGATTATATCCAGTGGTTCAATCGGGTTGCTCAAGATGTGCCAACCGCCACATCAGAGATTCTCATTAGCGCCTTCACACAAGGACTCTCCGAAGGTGACTTCTTTCGCTCGCTGGTGAAGAAGCCATCCACTAGCTTCGATGACTTATTCGGACGCTCCGTCAAGCTCATCAACGTCGAAGAGGTGCAGCACGCATGCCGCAAAGATTTAGTGGGTTCTCCTACATAGATCTCGGTACGATCCGAGAGAAGGAAACCACCCGCACCAGCCCGGGTGAAGGATCGACGTTCTGGGAAGGACCACTGGGCTGGTAAGAAGACGCTGGTGGAGACGGTCGACACCGTGGAGCCCGAACCACCAAAGAAGTACTGCGACTTTCATGGTAGTACAACACACTCTACAAAAGTGTATCACAGTTTGAAGAGGAGGAGGTCTCAGGACGTTGAGGCCAAGCCTCGCAGACGGTGGAATAAGGCAAGGCATCGACGGTGATCCCCTCGGCGAAGTCCTTCCCCTCGTCGGCGACAGGCAGGAGAGGACTGAGTCAGGCAGAGATCCCGGTCACTGTCGAGGGGAAGGTGTTGGGAGATAGTTCCTCACCAATCTATCTCCCCAGAGAGAGATCCCAGGAAGGGCAATGCTCTAGTACGAGGGCCTCCGTTGGGCCATGTGGGAGTGATCTCCGGAGGACCTATTGGCGGAGGCTCTCAAAGGACAAGGAAGGCCCACATGCGTCGGCTGGATAACTACGCCATTGGGACCAGCAGTGACAAACGCCACAGCCCGGTCATTTGGCCCTCATGATCTGGAGGATGTAGAGGCTCCCCAAGAATATGCTCTGGTAATCCTCGCACGCATTGCTAATTATGAGGTTAAGCACGTCTTTGTGGACACAGGCAACTCCCTCAATATCCTCTACAAGGCAGCTTTAGACCAAATGTAGATCGACGAGGAGGAGCTACAACCAGTCTCCACCCCACTCTCTGGCTTCACCGGATATAGGGTGCAGCCGATAGGGCAGATCTATCTGTCCCTTTCGCTGGGGGATGATACGTTGGAGAGGACCAGAAGGATGGCCTTCATGTTCGTAGACTCCCCGTCATCCTACAATGCCATCCTGGGGTGTCCGACGCTCAGCCTATTCCAGGCGGTGGTCTCAGTCTACCACCAGAAGATCAAGTTCTCGGTAGGTGAGCAGGTGGTCGAAGTCAAAGGGGACCAACTAGCTTCTCGACAGTGCTACAAAGGAGAGGTCAGGACCGAGGCTCGCAAGAACTTGAGGGCACACCAAGCGTTCTAGATTGATCTGGCAAGTCCTCGAGAAGAAGAAGGGCTTAAAGAAGAATGCAGGGAGGTCGAAAGCGAAGAGGTTCAGATTCACCCTCAACAAGTAGGAGAAATCACTAGGATAGCGACTGACCTTACACCTGAGATGAAAAGCCATCTGATCAGCTATCTGAAGGACCATCAGGACGTGTTTACATGGACTACTGAAGAGATCAAAGGAGTCCCCGCTGCTTTGGCCTCGCATTGGCTGTATATAACCCCAGAAGCCTGGCCGGTGAAGCAAAGACAAAGATACTTTGTACCCAAGCAGGACAAGATCATCAGAGAGGAAGTTACCAAGCTGCTGAAGGCCAGACACATAAGAGAAGATCAATTCCCGACTCCGCTGGTGAATGTTGTACTTGTCCCTAAGCCCGGTGGTAAATGACGAGTCTATATTGATTTTAGTGATTTGAATAAAGCTTGTCCTAAAGACTACTACCCCTTTCCTCAGATTGATCGGCTAGTGGATTCTACCTCCGACTGTGATTTTATTTCAATGCTAGACACTTATCAGGGATACCACCAAGTTCTGCGCACTTGGGGAGACCAAGAAAAAGTCAATTTTGTGACAACCGATGGTACCTACTGCTTCATGTCATGTCATTTGGGTTGCGCAACATAGGGGCAACCTATCAACGGATGATGGGCAATGTCTTCCACCACTAGATTGGGAGAATCATTAAGGTATACGTCGATGATATCCTGATCAAGACCTCGAAGAGGAAAGACATGATAGCAGACCTCAAAGAAATATTCGCCACCTTGAGGGCCAACAAGCTAAAACTGAACCCCGCAAAATGTCTATTCATGGTGAAGAGTGGTCGGCTCTTTGGGTACATGGTGACGAAATGGGGAATTGAAGCTAACTCGGAAAAAGTCCAAGTCATCCTCGACATGTTATCTCCTCGCACTTCAAGATGTACAACAATTGAATGGCAGAATTATAGCCCTGTCTGGTTCATCACCAAATTTGCCGACAGGACCCTACCGTTCTACAAGATTCTGAGGAAGACAGTCAAATTTGATTGGGATGACCAGTGTGAGAAGGCCTTCACAGACTTAAAGGCATACCTCGCCGAGCTCCCAATCTTTTATAAGCCATTGGAGGAGAAGTGTAACGCCCGCCTTTTTTTTTCCCACACCTCGTGGTGTGGCGAGCGAGGCGGCATTACGCTAAACATACATGTACTTAGACAATATCTTAATGCAGCGGAATCATTCATTTTTTTTTCTAAACATGCTTATAATCATGCAACTAAATACATGACATCATATCATAACTTAACCATTTCATGACTTATTCATAATCATCATAAGCAGTATGAACTTATCCATAAAGGTAGCATCATAAGTCTTAAGTTATCTATTAGTCATAACCATAAAACGTAATACAAGAATCTTCTGCCAAGTCACTGCCACACACACATGCTTCTGCCTCCCCTGCGGCTTCCCTTAATAGTTTCTAGGTTGATCTGCGGTACGAGGAAAATAAAACTATAAGCACATAGGCTTAGTAAAACCCCTTTCCTACTCACTAAAACCATACGTTGCTTCAACATAAATATATCAAACATCTGACATAACATAACTTCGAGCATAAACATAAGCATAGTCATACATGGCATAAATGAACATACATGAACATGACTTAATATATCAAGCAACGTATACATGACATAAAGCATACCTATATGAACATCAAACATACTTATACATGGCATGATTCTTAGCATACTTACACATAATGCATACTTGTTCATAACATGATTCTTAGCATACTTACACATAATGCATACTTATTCATGACATGATTCTTAGCATACTTAAACATAATGTATACTTATTCATGATATACCATATGAGCATAAATATAAGCATAAAATAATCTTACCTTGGCGCGATGCATAACATAGATGTATGAATGAGTCTAATGCACTTACTACATAAGGATGCTTAGTTTTGAAATTATACTTTTCAATGCTTAACATAACATCATTGGGGTCCCCTGGCTTGTACCACATACATACTTCTTAGCGTGCATCCCTAAGTAAATACGAGGTAGCTAGCCTCGACCTACTAGGGTAAGGATAGCATAGTCGGTAGTCCTCGAACCGGGGCGTTCTTAAGGTGCCCATCCCTGTTGCACAACTTCGGTAGTGCCAGAACCGTGGACAGCATAGTCGGTAGTCCAGAACCGGGGCGTTCTTAAGGTACCCATCTCTTGGACCCTTACTTCGGTCCGGTACAAGCCTTATGCATGAAAATAAACATGCATGCTTCATTTTCATAATTGTCATTCATGCTTATCATTCATACTTATTTCATATCATCGTTATGCCTTCATCATTCATACTTATCATTCATACTTATCATTAAGGCATAACCATCATCTTTATTCATGCTTATCATTCTTCGTTCATAACATAGAACATACATACATAATCATGTTTCTAGTCATAATCTTATCCGAGTTCATAAAGCTTGCATGATCATGATACAAAATAACATACATCTCATACAAGACACATTTTATCTTACATACATGATCCTAGTATCCATCATAAGGCATGAATGGTAAGCTACATATAAACCTAACACATACTACTAGGATTCATAGCATTCATCACAGATCCTAGTATCCATCATAAGGCATGAATGGTAAGCTACATATAAACCTAACACATACTACTAGGTTTCATAGCATTCATCACAAAACATGTATATACCTTCATGAGTCATAATTTCATTATAAGCATTTATCAACATACATGCATTATTCCATTTATCATAATATACTCCTACATAAATTTCATGTAATCATGGTATATGATCTAAATATTCATGATTAAAACATAACCTAAAATCAACCATACAAGTCATGTCACATAACACATAAACTAATGTTTTAGTCACATGGGAGCTCTTACATCATGTTTAACCATGTCCTAGCATCATGGGAACTTATAAATATGTATTTTTGAGATCTTAACCCAACCCAAACCCTAGGGTTGGGTCTTGGCCGAAAGTCTCAAGGGCCATGGGTCCATGGAAAATTTTCCTAGATCATGATTACATCTCTTATCTACATATCATGCCATAAAGAAATTATTTGAATCCTTGATTGGACTTAACTCCAAGTCTTAGACCCTAAACAAGAGTTGGCCGAAACATATAAGGGTATCAAACCCTTAGAAAATTCATGTAATCACTATCTTCTTCATATTACATCATAGCAAGACACACCAAGCCCACTTGAGGGATTAAAATGAAATCCCTAGCCCTACACTTGGTGTGGCCGAAACCCTAAATGGGTTTTAGGGCCTCAAAAATTTCCCTAAATCTCAATCTATGTCTTATATCTTATCATGAAACATCTAAAAGCACAAAAAGGAATTTACATCATCCCTAGGCCTAAACCCATGCCTTGGCCGAAACCCTAGGCTCCATATCATGTGTTCTTTTTTTTTCTCCAACTTACATGTAAACAATATCTAAATCTTATTCAACATCAAGAACAATCATACCACAGGTGAGAAGGTTTTACCTTCCTAGATTTCGCTTTCAAAATTCGAATCGAAAATAACAAGAGAACCTTCTTCTCTCTAAACCTTCCGTAGTCCTTGTGTCCTTGTAGGGACTTTAGATCTTCAAGATGGGGGTCCTTGGTGGAATTTTTCTCAAGGGGGAGATCCTTGAATATTTCGGCCAAGTAAGGAGGAAGAAGAAGAAAAAATGAAGAAGAAGAGGGAAGTTGTAACTTCCTCTCTATTTATATTATTTGAAAAGGGGTGAGTGAAGAGGCATGATGTCTCTTCCCTTGGTGACTCTTCATTTCCTACACCTTTACTAATATCCAATTCATTTCCTCATAGAACTCCCTTGCTAGGTGGACTGGTTAGTGCATGCTTGGTTATATAAGGGGTCCAAGGTTCAATCCTTGGTGCATGCACTAATTTTCTATTTTATTTCTAATTTATTTCCTATCATTTTCGAAAATTCCTAAAAATTTCCCCATAATTATGTTAATATTTTTCATTGCAATCCCTATATTTTTATATTAAATTTTACCTAAAACTACCCATAATAATGGTACTAGAATACCCCTATAAGGCCCCTTAGTATTTTAGTTTCTCCATTTAAATAAGGGAACCTTGATTCCTAGGCTAAGGATCGTACTAACATTTCTAGATTCCATGGAAAAATATCTAGGCCTGCTTAATATTTTAAGGAAAATATTAAGAGCATTTTCCGGGTCGTTACAATCCTCCATACCTCTTGAAAGTTCATCCTCGAACTTAAAATAGTTCCGGGTACTCACATCCTACCCTAACATTCTCCAACTTCTGATCCCTCGTTTGACCTATGTCAACCACATGTGCTAGAACCCAGTATATCCCTTTATCTAACATCCTTCCTGCCTTGAGAGTCGGTAAGAATTTCTGAGTCCTTTTTCTTTGGCTCTCCGATAAATTCAAATGTGAAGTCTGCTTCTGGTTGAAAACCACCCTTTGTTTACGGCACTCAACAGAAGCCTCATATTTACTCAGAACATCGTAGTCCTTCATGTCAAGTATTATCAGATCGCAGTAGAGTTCTCTTTCAGTAATTCCAACTGGCACCGCACGCACTATGTGAGTGGATGTCATTATTTCTCCCGAAGACAGGGTTGTTAAGAACTTGCAATCTAAAATTTATGGAGACATATCTATCTTCTCAAGGTAGCATGTAGAGATGAACGAGTGCGTTGCCCCAGTGTCCAATAATGTAGTAGCATACTAACTGTAAATAAGTATCTGACCTGTGACATCCGTTAAAGCATTCGCAGCATCCTCCTTAGTAATAGAGAAAACTCTGGCATCCGCCATGGTTGGTGGGGCCTCCAATCTCCCTTGGCTCATCGGGGTACCTTCCAGCATGGCTTGCATATAATGTAGTTTCGCTGGTGCACCCTGGTACGGAACAAGCTGTTCGGGAGGTGCCTGGTTCTTGGTAGGACAGTAAGGGGCTATGTGCCCTTCCACCCCGCAAGTGAAACACCGGTTTGTACCTTT
>JAGFNQ010001180.1:232026-245960 GCA_024364735.1 Boesenbergia rotunda
TTTCTAAACATGCTTATAATCATGCAACTAAACGCATGGAACATTCATACATGGCATCATATCATAACTTAACCATTTCATGACTTATTCATAATCATCATAAGCAGTATGTACTTATCCATAAAGGTAGCATCATAAGTCTTAAGTCATCTATTAGTCATAACCATAAAACGTAATACAAGAATCTTCTGCCAAGTCACTGCCACACACACACATGCTTCTGCCTCCCCTGCGGCTTCCCTTAATAGCTTCTAGGTTGATCTGCGGTACGAGGAAAATAAAACTATAAGCACATAGGCTTAGTAAAACCCTATTCCTACTCACTAAAACCATACGTTGCTTCAACATAAATATATCAAACATCTGACATAACATAACTTTGAGCATAAACATAAGCATAGTCATACATAGCATAAATGAACATACATGAACATAATGCATTACTTATACATGACATGATTCTTAGCATACTTACACATAATGCATACTTATTCATAACATGATTCTTAGCATACTTACACATAATGCATAGTTATTCATAACATGATTCTTAGCATACTTACACATAATGCATACATATTCATGACATGATTCTTAGCATACTTAAACATAATGCATACTTATTCATGATATACAATATGAGCATGAATATAAGCATAAAATAATCTTACCTTGGCGTGATGCATAACATAGATGTATGAATGAGTCTAATGCATTTACTACATAAGGATGCTTAGTTTTGAAATTATACTTTTCAATGCTTAACATAACATCATTGGGGTCCCCGGCTTGTACCACATACATACTTCATAGCGCGCATCCCTAAGTAAATACGAGGTAGCTAGCCTCGACCTACTAGGGTAAGGACAGCATAGTCGGTAGTCCTAGAACCGGGGCGTTCTTAAGGTGCCCATCCCTGTTGCACAGCTTCGGTAGTGCCAGAACCGTGGACAGCATAGTCGGTAGTCCAGAACCGGGGCGTTCTTAAGGTGCCCATCCCTTGGACCCTTACTTCGGTCCGGTACAAGCCTTATGCATGAAAATAAACATGCATGCATCATCATTCATACTTGTCCTTCATACTTATCATTCATACTTATTTCAAATCATCGTTATGCCTTCATCATTCATACTTATCATTCATACTTATCATTCATAATTAAGGCATAACCATCATTTTCATTCATGCTTATCATTCTTCATTCATATCATGGAACATACGTACATGATCATGTTTCTAGTCATAATCTTATCCGGGTTCATACAGTTTGCATGATCATGATACAGAATCTACATACATCTCATACAAGATACATTTTATCTTACATACAAAATCCTAGTATTTATCATAAGACATAAATGGCAAGCTACATATAAACCTAACACATACTACTAGGATTCATAGCATTCATCACAAAACATGCATATGCCTTCATGAGTTATAATTTTATTATAAGCATTTATCAACATACATGCATCATTCTATTAATCATAATATATCCCTACATCAATTTCATGTATTCATGATATATGATCTAAATATTCATGATTAAAACATAACCTAAAATCAACCATACAAGTCATGTCACATAACACATAAACTAAGGTTTTAGTCATATAAAAGCCCTTACATCTTGCTTGACAACATACTAGCATCATGGGAACTTATCATTATGCATTTATGAGATCTTAACCCAACCCAAACCCTAGGGTTAGGTCTTGGCCGAAAGTCTCAAGGACCATGGGTCCATGGAAAATTTTGCCTAGATCATGATTACATCTCTTACCTACTTATCATGCCCTAGAAAAATTATTTGAATCCTTGTTTGGACTTAACTCCAAGCCCTAAGCCTAAACAAGGGTTGGCCGAAAACCCTAGAAGGGTGACAAGCCCCTAAAAGAGTTCATTTAACACCATTTTTACCCATAAGGTATCATAAGAATCGTATTAATCATGCATAGAAAGGTTGGAGTTTCCCTTAGCCTCTTGGCCATGATATGGCCGAAACATATAGGGTAACATTCCCTAGAAAAATTCATGTAAGTCCCTATTTTCTTCCATACTATATCATAGTAAGACACATTAAGCATTCTTGAGGGATTAAAATTAATCCCTAGCCTTACACTATGGATGGGCGAAACCCTAGATGGGTTTTAGGGCCTCAAAAATTTCCCTAAATCTCAATCCATGCCTTACATCTTATCACGAAACATTTAAGAGCACAAAAGAGAATTTACAACATCCCTAGGCCCCAAACTATAGCCTTGGCCGAAAGTCCCCTAAGCCCTAATCATGGATTTTTCCAACATATCATGCCAACAAAACTTAGATCATGATAAATATTATGAAAGCTATCATACCACAGGTGAGGGGGGTTTTACCTTCCTTGATCTCGCTTACAAAATTCGAATCGAAGATAACAAGAGAACCTTCTTGTCTCTAAACTTTCCTTAGTCCTTGTGTCCTTGTAGGGGCTTTAGATCTTCAAGATGGGGGTCCTTGGTGGAACTTTTCTCAAGGGGGAAGAACACTTGAGTTTTCGGCCAAGTAAGGAGGAAGAAGAAGAAGAAATGAAGAAAAAGAAGGAAGTTGTAACTTCCTTTCTATTTATACTATTTGAAAAGGGGTGAGTGAAGAGGCATGATGTCTCTTCCCTTGGTGACTTCATTTCCTACACCTTAACTAATATCCACTTCATTTCCTCATAGAACTCCCTTGCTAGGTGAATTGGTTAGTGTATGCTTGGTTATATAAGTGGTCCAAGGTTCAATCCTTGGTGCATGCACTAATTTTCTATTTTATTTCTAATTTATTTCTTATCATTTTCGAAAATTCTTTAAAATTCCCCCATAATTATGTTAATATTTTACATTACAATCCCTCTATTTTTATATTAAATTTTACCTAAAACCACCCATAATTATGGCACTAGAAAACCCCTAGAAGACCCCTTAGTATTTTAGTTTTCTCAACTTAAATAAGAGAACCTTGATTTCTAGGCTAAGGTTCGTACTAACATTTCCAGTTCCCATGGAAAATTATCTAGACCTGCTTAATATTTTAAGGAAAATATTAAGAGCATTTTCCGGGTCGTTACAATTGTCATAATCAATTTGAGAAATAATATGTTTTAAGACTTTGATTTCTCTAAATCAAATCTTATTAAATTAAGAGACAAATCCGTTAATTTAACCACATATTATTTTCATGAAAATCTCATTTAAGAAACTCTATAGGAAACCATTTTCCTAATTAATTTTGGAGACAACAATATGTAAGAGCATCACCTCTTAAACATATTTTATTCATGGATTAAATTAATTACAACAAATCGTTTTCTAAGGGTGGCTCCCCGAGGCTCAGATACCCAAAGAAAAGTAATTTGTTGTAAATCCTATTTGGACGGCTCCCCGAGGCTCAATCCAAATCAAACATGACAATTTCATTTAAAATTGGGAAATCAAATTACAACAACTAACTTTAAATTGGACGGCTCCCCGAGGCTCAATCCAAAATAAAGAATTTTGTTGTCAATTTAAAACCCAATTCAAATTTAATTGTCAATTAAATATCCATAAATTTGTCTAGACTTTCTTGAAAGAAAGTGCCCAAATTTGCGAGATTTCATAAATAGGTTTTCAGAATAATTGTAAGTTTCTGGTACAAAGAAAACTTACATATTTCCAAAATTGGAAAATTTCTAAAATAGAAAAATTTCCAAAATTGGAAATTTTCCAAAGATGGGAGGTTTTCACAATTATTATAAAATTTCAGAAACTAGAAAATTTCAAAAGTTTGTGAAATTTCATGAGGATTTCCAAACTTAGAAATTCCTAAATCTAAAATTTATTATAATTTGAAAGATTTCATAATTGAAAATTTTTTCCAAAATTGAGATCATGACAAAGTTTTCCGCAAAACAATTATATGATTATGTCGAACACTAACCGGCTCCGATACCACTGTTGGAACCGGGTGCATGTTGACAAGGATACGGGTTCGTAAAATTTTAAATTTTTACGTGCAGCGGAAGAATTAGCATAAAATAATTTCCTAAATTATTTTAACCCCGTATCTAGCATTCAACCTTATGATGTGTGGACATAATCATAAATTAAAACTTTGCGGAAAAGTAAACTAATTTACTACGTACCTCTCGTAACTCGAAGTAAGGGACGAGATCCAACCGTAGCGTCCCTTGGAAGCTCCGCCTCTATTCGCGTCCACGCCGAGTTCTCTTCGGGATGACTTCGCAAAGTCACGAGTTTTGTGCCGACGAGAACTACTAGATTCTCTAAAGGCACAACTAGAAGATCAAGAAAGAAGAAAGGAAACTAACCACCAAAAGACGGAATCTTAATTCCGAGAAGGAAGGAGATGTGATCCGCTTCTTCTTCTTCTTGGTTGGCTTCTCCTTGGTGTTGATGGCTCACGGCAATCCTCAAAGGAGGGTGGTGCGCCAGCCCTAGGGTGGAAGGTGCGCCGACCCTAGCTTGATTAAGGGGCGCCAGCCCAAGGAGGGAAGGGAAGGAGAGGAAGAGAATAAAAGAGAGAGAGGGAGAGAATTAATCTCTAGATTACTCTATTGATTAAGGAACTTAAGCCTAGCCTTGGTTCCTTTATATAGTAATCTCTCCCTTGCCAAGTCTCCCACTTAACGAAATTTTCATAAGAAATTTATCATATAAATTCTCTTATTAATTATTCCGTTTAAGCCAAGTTTTATTATAACTAACTTTATAATAAATCAAATTCCTTCTCTCTTTTAATTATGGAATAAAAATTGTATAAAATTTTCTTATCATGGATAAATCAATTCATAATTGATTTTACAAATTAACATTAAACCAATTCATGGTTCATTTTAATTTCCATAAAAAGAATAAATTTCTACAAATTTCTTTATAAATCTCTTTATATAAATTTCTTTATATATCAATTTATTTATCCATAATTTTATAAAACAAATCGCGCTAGATTTATTTTATTAATTAAACCAATTAAATTGGTTTAACCCCTTTTTAATGGCCGGCCAAACCAAGAGGGTGGACACCCTCTTTGGCCTGCCAAACCAAGCCGATCCTATCGCGAATTAAACTCATTTAATTCGCCCAATAAGCCTTCAAAAGACTTAGCCATTTTTAGCTTCCATTGCGCCTCTGATAAATTCAAATTCGACTTATTTTTCTTGATCGGAAAATCAAATTTTCAACTCGTTTTAAATCCCTCGGATTACTCGTAGTGCGTGTGACTAAATAGGCTTTAGATTTATGTTGGTCGTCTATAATCAACTAATTATAGAACGATCATGAGTGACACCTAGTAGTATATCATGATCCCCAATTAATCGAAAGAACAACGGTTGACCTCAGAAGTAATTCTGAAACCCTTCAGCAGCTCTAATGAATCGTGCCCCATTCCCTTCACCACCTTATACCCACTTGGTTCAGGACATGGTCTATTTGTGTTAGTCCCCACAAGACTGACTACGTCACACCTAGCCCAAGTAGTATCTTTCTCGTCCTTTGGATTTCTAATTACTCCCATGTATTTAAGAGACTCACACTCTAAACATGATATGCTCTGGCCAGAGGCTTTGAGTAACAATCCGACGATAGGCCTTGGGTATACATCTGTCACGCCCCGAGACCCAGGAGCCGCTGTTCCAATATAAAATCGGACAGCACCTCCCTTGTTCGGCGGACAATTTACACATACAAACACACACGCAGATAATAATAGACATCACCACGCAGTTTAATTGGCCTCAGGCCTCAATATATATATATAGACCCAATATAAAAGCACCCGACAACTAAGTAAACCATACCTGACTGCGGACTGGTCCGACTTATGACGAAACAACAAATACAACCACCCCTTAGGGCTCACGACACATACGACATATACATATCGCTAAAACAAATATAAAACAATACACTACAAGGTACAAAACGAAACCATGTCGTCGCGATGGGTAGGGACTGGCTGCTGGGCTCTTCTGGCGACTCCTAGAATCTCAACCTGAAATAAAAACATATATGGCAACGGGGTGAGTCCACAACTCAGCGAATACCCAGCAGATATGCATAGTATGTTATAATAACAATAAGCATCTACGTTAATACAGTCTCATATCAACAATATGAAAAAAAACTAGTACTGGAAATACTGAGGTAGATACATACCAGAATCCAGCTAACCTGAAAAGAGGATAATAAGTACCAAGGGAATATCATTAGACATATAATCTCAAATAACAAGTCTCCAGAATATGCATGTCAAACAAGTGCAAGAATCAAGTGCAGCAAACAATGCACGATGCAAAGTATGCACATGGTGCAATGACATGTGTCACCCCCTAGTCCCAGTCAGGATATCGTCCACGACGTCCGCGTGGGTAGAGCTGTGACAAACTGTACGCACCCTGCCATCACTGCTCCTGAGTGACCGGGTGGACAGGATGCTGGCGGGGGACCACCCCCCTACCCCAAGCAATGGGGGAGCTCCGCTCTCATCTCCTCGTGGCTCAGTACGAGAAGGGACCCCTGGCTGCTACCACGCCCGTGCTCACCCTCCTCATAGTGGCCGAACGGAGCAATACAGAGCAAATGCACACATCTACGGTATCCACTAACCCATGAGTGGCCGTGCGTGCATATCATGTACCGGAAGACGATTAGGCTCAACCACAAGGGAGTCGCTGATCGCCGGCATGCAACAGTGCAAGGATGGTGTATGATAGATACACATACATAATAACTCACGGATAACTAACAAGTATCCAGAACAGGCATAATAACTCAGGGATAACTAACATGTATCCAGAACAGGCATAATAACTCAGGGATAACTAACATGTATCCAGAACATGCATAATAACTCAGGGATAACTAACATGTATCCAGAACATGCATAATAACTCAGGGATAACTAACAAGTATCCAGAACAGGCATAATAACTCAGGGATAACTAACATGTATCCAGAACATGCATAATAACTCAGGGATAACTAACATGTATCCAGAACATGCATAATAACTCAGGGATAACAAACATGTATCCAGAACATGCATAATAACTCAGGGATAACTAATAAGTATCCAGAACAGGCATAATAACTCAGGGATAACTAACATGTATCCAGAACATGCATAATAAACCAGGCTAGCGTATAATCTTACTGCTATCTATAACCAACCATGCATAGCAATATGACAATATCTAAAAGATATGTCAAAGGGTACCCGCCTCAAAGTAGCAGTAGTCCGTATCAAATAAGAACCTCCCGTCCGATACTCCGCAATCAAAAGTCCAAATCAGTGCCCTGTATCAAAGGACATTTTAAATAGCTTTTACAAAGATAGTAATTAGCTAACAAGTCTCTAATTGAATAATAACCTCTCAATTAAACCTGGGTTTAAACAAACCGTAAACCTGATCATCCCATCATTCATATCGATCTTGATTACCACTTTAATCATCACCCTAACTCCTCCAGGTTAACTAAAATCAAACCATCATGAATTTGATCCAACACAAACCTTAAACAGATCCTAAAATAATACAAACTGAACACATTGATCCCAAGGAAACAAAACATCACTACAATACCAATTCGACACCAAATCGCAGTCCAACAATAGCATCACATCATTAAATAGATTTACACTGAAATAAACCAAGTCTTACCCCAAATACATCAATGATCTGATCCAAAACTTAGATCTAACTAACACCTAGATAGAGATTCATCCTTACCATTACCTTAATGGTTTGTCCCAGTAGGAGCAGGGAATTAGCTACACAACACCAAACTGCCATAATTCCTCAACGTGAAGCCAACCTATAATCCATACAGATCCGAAAACATATGGCTAAGAGCAAGAAATAGAGAATATAAACAACCTCCTATAACAACTCTGGCCATAAGATGAAACCCACGGCAACCTTCCTCTACAACAACATCAGACAAAAATCTATATTCATATCAGCCCTCACACCCACGGCAACACCAGAATCAACAGAGCTGAACAAGGTAAAGAAAACCAAATCCAAAACAGTAAGGCTAACAAGCTATGGAACCTCAAGATCAATATCATTGCAAATTAATTTGCCCAAGAGATCTAATACAGGATGCTGTTAGGAATCTGATTAAAGCCAAATAATCTCAAAAATCCATCAGAAGCTGAATCCAAAACAAAAGTTGCTACAAGGGAACCCAAATCCGAATAACAACCCTACTAATCCAGTCAATCTCCATCATCAATTCCATCCCACGCAACACTGAATAAGGCAAACCTTACCTGATCGGATTCGCCGGCGGGGTGCTCGGTCAGCGGTGTCAATTCTCATCAACTCTTCCAGGCTCTGATCGCCCACCCCAGCTCCGAGGAGATGTTAGGTTGAAGAGGATTCAAGGGCATCGGCCAAATACGAGAAGGGAGGAATAGAAGGAGAAGGAGATAGACGCAATCGGAGCTCCACTGCACGTGGTTGACGTCGTCGGCGTCAGCTACACATGGAGAAGAAGAAATCGACAGAGACCCCCATGCGATGAAGCGAAGGCAGGTTGGTGTGTCGGCTTCGGCTTCGGCTGCGCTTCGCGAGAGGGGGAAGAAGAAGGGGAAGTGGGTCGGCGTTTGCGGCTAGGGCACGGGGCAGCCGACTGCCAAGAAAGAGGTTTTAAGGTGAGGGGATTTTTACATAAAGCCCCCTTCAACTTTAGAAATTTCCAATTCTACCCCTAGGGCAAAGGATTTAACCATTTAACCCCCCATTTATTATAGTTTAACCTCAAATAATTTCTATGGTTAAATTATTTACCCTCTCGTAATTTAAAGTTTACCCGAAAACCCCTGGGGTCTCCCGTAGGGCTGGAAACCCTAGACTAAATTCAGAAAAATCTCGAAAAATTTCCTGGCTCGGATTCTCGAATTGTCGAATTTTACATTCTCCCCCACTAATAAAAATTTGGTCCCCAAATTTCGTTCATTCCTCATATGACACCCACTAGCAGCTAAACATGTTCATACCCATCATGAGTAACCACTTCGGCTGATACCCTATGGTTACACTATTAAGGAGCAACTGGAGTTATCAATCCAGAGGTTATCATCCTATAACTAGATACACCCAAACAACCATTCAATCATCACAACTATCCAGGGCACTCAATCCTAAGATCACTAGTGCCAAGTCTATACTCCGATCCTCAAACGTAAAACATTCAAATTCATGAATATCCCCCAAGTATCCTCCAGTCAATAACATCCTCCCAAGCATCACAAGTCATATATATATCACCTCTAATAGACCGGCAGAAGATATCATATAATTTAAAAACTGTGCCAATATATCGTACCATATGGTGTTATCAATAATCGACTTCTTAAATAATCAACCACCGAAAGATCATTTATCCACCCAATGATTCATCCAAAGCTACAAATCTAGTATGACCATATCCACTAATAGAATCCTCAAAATACAAAACATCATAGAGATTCGTCAATCTCAATCCACTTATGAACACCAATGAGAAAGTCTACGGTGATATCAACCTTATCATCCCGTGAACTAATAGGTTCACGATGGGAGTATAACAACCGAAAACCAGTGGACATCTTTGACCTCCTGATTAATGTCCAATATCTCAACGGAAGGTAAGGATACAACTATCTCCACAACCTCTGTACCTTAGCGGGTCGTACAACCCGATACACCATCGAGATTATCCAACCATATCCACTCAATCTATGAGTCAGAATCCCTCAGAGACTAGCGTAGCAACTAGCGAGTCACACCGACTGTCGACTCGTAATCCAATATTCTTCGATTCCTCCACTCCATGGTCAAAACCCTCTAAAGTCCTACTCCATAACAAGGAGCTAGAGACATGCCATCTCTTAGGAGTATCTCCACATACTCATGAGACAATTCCTTTATTTCCCATAGGTTGCCCTCGATATCATCTAACCAGAGGTGACCTAATCTTGTAAGTGATTTGCCTCCGCGCAAATCATAAGTCCGTAGATACCTGCTTGGTTATTCAGACCAAGTAAAAACAGTAATCCATAAGTGTTAAGCAACTAACTCCACACTTTCTCCTATTAGATCAAATCACCCATCAACATGTACTTTCTAGGTCAACTACCAAGTACAAGTGATCCATGGTCAAAGTCCCCAAGGAACAGATTATATCAATCCTCTACTAATCATAATAATATGTAGCTACTGCTACCCTATTGCATCAATGCAGATCATGTACTCAAAACATGACATCTAGCTTATCTGTCCATATATACGCAACATAAGAAAACATGTAGCTCCATGAGCTACTGTGAATTGATCCAATAACATGAGAGAATTTCTAACTATACATAAATATACAGGAATAATAGCATGATCCGATAACACGAGATAATTTCTAAATCATACCTAAATATACAGGTATAGTAACATGTTCCAGTAATAAGAGAATTTCCTATCCAATACCTAAACAGGATAAGGGATACAAAAGATCAGGAGAAATACCTGTCGCCTGAAGAAGTCCCATCACGCCGAGTCCCAAACAACCACATCGAGAAAACTACTCCGAACATATCCAACAAGACTCGTAAAACAAGTAGACACCGTAAAACCACAAGTCCCGAAGGTATCCGACAACCTGGGCTCTGATACCATATTAAATTGTCACGCCCTGAGACCCAGGAGCCGCTGTTCCAATATAAAATCGGACTGCACCTCCCCTGTCCGGCGGATAATTTACACATACAAACACACACGCATATAATAATAGACATCACCACGCAGTTTAATTGGCCTCAGGCCTCAATATATATATATATACCCAACATAAAAGCACCCGACAACTAAGTAAACCATACCTGACTGCGGACCGGTCCGACTTATGACGAAACAACAAATACAACCACCCCTTAGGGCTCACGACACATACGACATATACATATCGCTAAAACAAATATAAAACAATACACTACAAGGTACAAAACGAAACCATGTCGTCGCGATGGGTAGGGACTGGCTGCTGGGCTCTTCTGGCGACTCCTAGAATCTCAACCTGAAATAAAAACATATATGGCAACGGGGTGAGTCCACAACTCAGCGAATACCCAGCAGATATGCATAGTATGTTATAATAACAATAAGCATCTACGTTAATACAGTCTCATATCAACAATATGAAAAAAAAACTAGTACTGGAAATACTGAGGTAGATACATACCAGAATCCAGCTAACCTGAAAAGAGGATAATAAGTACCAAGGGAATATCATTAGACATATAATCTCAAATAACAAGTCTCCAGAATATGCATGTCAAACAAGTGCAAGAATCAAGTGCAGCAAACAATGCACGATGCAAAGTATGCACATGGTGCAATGACATGTGTCACCCCTAGTCCCAGTCAGGATATCGTCCACGACGTCCGCGTGGGTAGAGCTGTGACAAACAGTACGCACCCTGCCATCACTGCTCCTGAGTGACCGGGTGGACAGGATGCAGGCGGGGGACCACCCCCCTACCTCAAGCAATGGGGGAGCTCCGCTCTCATCTCCTCGTGGCTCAGTACGAGAAGGGACCCCTGGCTGCTACCACGCCCGCGCTCACCCTCCTCATAGTAGCCGAACGGAGCAATACAGGGCAAATGCACACATCTACGGTATCCACTAACCCATGAGTGGTCGTGCGTGCATATCATGTACCGGAAGACGATTAGGCTCAACCACAAGGAAGTCGCTGATCGCCGGAATGCAACAGTGCAAGGATGGTGTATGATAGATACACATACATAATAACTCAGGGATAACTAACAAGTATCTAGAACAGGCATAATAACTCAGGGATAACTAACATGTATCCAGAACATGCATAATAACTCAGGGATAACTAACATGTATCCAGAACATGCATAATAACTCAGGGATAACTAACAAGTATCCAGAACAGGCATAATAACTCAGGGATAACTAACATGTATCCAGAACAGGCATAATAACTCAGGGATAACTAACATGTATCCAGAACATGCATAATAACTCAGGGATAACTAACATGTATCCAGAACATGCATAATAACTCAGGGATAACTAACAAGTATCCAGAACAGGCATAATAACTCAGGGATAACTAACATGTATCCAGAACATGCATAATAAACCAGGCTAGAGTATTATCTTACTGCTATCTATAACCAACCATGCATAGCAATATGACAATATCTAAAAGATAAGTCAAAGGGTACCCGCCTCAAAGTACCAGTAGTCCGTATCAAATAAGAACCTCCCGTCCGATACTCCGCAATCAAAAGTCCAAATCAGTGCCCTGTATCAAAGGACATTTTAAATAGCTATTACAAAGATAGTAATTAGCTAACAAGTCTCTAATTGAATAATAACCTCTCAATTAAACCTGGGTTTAAACAAACCGTAAACCTGATCATCCTATCATTCATATCGATCTTGATTACCACTTTAATCATCACCCTAACTCCTCCAGGTTAACTAAAATCAAACCATCATGAATTTGATCCAACACAAACCTTAAACAGATCCCAAAATAATACAAACTGAACACATTGATCCCAAGGAAACAAAACATCACTACAATACCAATTCGACACCAAATCGCAGTCCAACAATAGCATCACATCATTAAATAGATTTACACTGAAATAAACCAAGTCTTACCCCAAATACATCAATGATCTGATCCAAAACTTAGATCTAACTAACACCCAGATAGAGATTCATCCTTACCATTACCTTGATGGTTTGTCCCAGTAGGAGCAGGGAATTAGCTACACAACACCAAACTGCCATAATTCCTCAACGTGAAGCCAACCTATAATCCATACAGATCCGAAAACATATGGCTAAGAGCAAGAAATAGAGAACATAAACAACCTCCTATAACAACTCTGGCCATGAGATGAAACCCACTGCAACCTTCCTCTACAACAACATCAGACAAAAATCTATATTCATATCAGCCCTCACACCCACGGCAACACCAGAATCAACAGAGCTGAACAAGGTAAAGAAAACCAAATCCAAAACAGTAAGGCTAACAAGCTATGGAACCTCAAGATCAATATCATTGCAAATCAATTTGCCCAAGAGATCTAATACAGGATGCTGTTAGGAATCTGATTAAAGCCAAATCATCTCAAAAATCCATCAGAAGCTGATTCCAAAACAAAAGTTGCTACAAGGGAACCCAAATCCGAATAACAACCCTACTAATCCAGTCAATCTCCATCATTAATTCCATCCCACGCAACACTGAATAAGGCAAACCTTACCTGATCGGATTCGCCGGTGGGGTGCTCGGTCAGCGGTGTCAATTCTCATCAACTCTTCCAGGCTCTGATCGCCCACCCCAGCTCCGAGGAGATGTTAGGTTGAAGAGGATTCTAGGGCATCGGCCAAATCCGAGAAGGGAGGAATAGAAGGAGAAGGAGACAGACGCAATCAGAGCTCCACTATACGTGGTTGACGTCGTCGGCGTCAGCTACACACGGAGAAGAAGAAATCGACAGAGACCCCCATGCGAAGAAGCGAAGGCAGGTTGGTGTGTCGGCTTCGGCTGCGCTTCGCGAGAGGGGGAAGAAGAAGGGGAAGTGGGTCGGCGCTTGCGGCTAGGGCACGGGGCAGCCGACTGCCAAGAAAGAGGTTTTAAGGTGAGGGGATTTTTACAGAAAGGCCCCTTCGACTTTAGAAATTTCCAATTCTACCCCTATGGCAAAGGATTTAACCATTTAACCCCCCATTTATTATAGTTTAACCTCAAATAATTTCTATGGTTAAATTATTTACCCTCTCGTAATTTAAAGTTTACCCGAAAACCCCTGGGGTCTCCCGTAGGGCCGGAAACCCTAGACTAAATTCAGAAAAATCTTGAAAAATTT
>JAGFNQ010001181.1:0-111217 GCA_024364735.1 Boesenbergia rotunda
AAGGTAGTCTCTACTACTCCATATGAGACATGGAATAGTAAGAAACCTCATTTATCTCACCTAAAGATATGGGGTTGTCCTGCTTATGTGAAGCAGACTGTATCAGACAAATTGGATGCTAAGTCTGATAAATGTCTATTTATTGGATACCCTAAGGAAACGAAGGGTTACCAATTCTATCATCCCTTGGAACAAAAGGTGTTTGTTTCAAGGCATGCTGTATTTCTGAAAAAAGAATTTCTTTTACAAGAAAACAGTGGGAGTGGCATTGAACTTGATGAAGTTCAAGAAACTCCAATAGACATTACAGAGACACCTAGTCTAGACCCACAACCAATAACTCATAATGATGAGCTATCAGTTGAACCTAAAACAACACCACCTCTTCGTAGGTCTGATAGGACACGCAAAATTCCAGGGAAATACGGATTTCTCATAAGTGAATCGAACGACGTGTTACTCATAAGCGATGACGAACCTATCAGTTATGAAGATGTTCTGAAAAGTTCTGAAAGGGACAAATGGCTTGAAGCCATGAAGTCGGAAATGGATTCCATGTACGAAAATCAAGTATGGGACTTAGTTAACCCACCTGAAGGGATTAAGCCCATAGGGTACAAGTGGGTTTTCAAGAAGAAAACCGACATGGAAAGTAATGTTGTTACCTTTAAGGCTAGATTAGTGACAAAAGGATATCGTCAGAAACAAGGAATTGATTATGACGAAACCTATTCGCCAGTAGCTATGCTTAAATCCATTCAGATGCTCCTGGCCATAGCAGCTCATTATGATTATGAGATATGACAAATGGATGTGAAAACAGCTTTCCTTAATAGAAACCTGCTCGAGGATGTATACATGATACAACCTGAAGGTTTCACATCGGTTGATAAAACCAAAATATGCAAGCTTCGACGATCCATATATGGACTGAAGCAAGCATCCAGGAGCTGGAACATCCGTTTTGATGAGACAATCAAAGAGTTTGATTTCTCATAAAATCCTGACGAACCTTTTGTGTACAAGAAGGTTAGTGGGAGTGCAGTCGTATTCCTAGTACTATATGTCGATGACATATTGCTTATAGGAAATGATATATCAGTCTTACAGTCGGTTAAAATTTGGTTGTCCAAAACTTTCTCCATGAAAGACCTGGGAGAAGCAACCTATATCCTTGGGATTAGAATCTATAGAGATAGATCAAAACGGTTGCTTGGTCTTTCGCAGTCTACATATATAGACCGAGTGCTAAAAAGGTTTAGCATGTCGGAATCCAAGAAAGGTTACCTTCGCATCAGGCATGGGATCAACCTTTCAAAGTCTATGTGTCCGTGCACAGAAGACGAGAGGATTTGCATGAATAAGATTCCTTATGCATCCGCGATAGGATCTATCATGTATGCTATGTTATGTACTAGGCCCGATGTATCGTATGCTCTGAGCGTCACGAGCAGATACCAGTCTGATCCATGAATGGATCATTGGGTGGCTGTCAAGACAATCCTTAAGTACTTAAGAAGAACTAAGGATGTGTTCCTAATATATGGAGGAGATATGGTAATACGTGGGTATACAGATGTCAGTTTCCAGACAGATAAGGATGACTCCAAATCTCAGTCTGGATACGTATATACTTTGAATGGAGGCGCAATAAGTTGGAAGAGTTCCAAGCAAGACACTGTAGCGGATTCTACCACGGAAGCGGAATATATTGCGGCTTCGGAAGCAGCAAAAGAAGCAGTATGGATCAAGAAGTTTGTCTCGGAACTTGGTGTGGTTCCAACCATTGATGAAGCAATACCAGTTTACTGCGACAACAATGGAGCTATTGCACAAGCAAAGAAACCAAGGTCTCATCAGCGATCCAAACACGTGCTTCGCCGCTATCATCTGATCAGAGAGATTATAAGTAGGAATGATATACAAATTGAGAAAATTCCCACTGAAAGGAATTTAGCGGATCCTTTAACTAAGGCCTTGCCTCAAAGCAAGTTTGAGGGTCATGTTAGAGCCTGTGGTATTGGATACCGTAGTGATTGGCATTAGGCCAAGTGGGAGTTTGTTAGTAATATGAGAGAAGTGTCCTAAGGCAATCGCCTTATGATTGTAATAATTTACTTTAATAAATGAATATTCACTATTTGAGTATACATGTTCGTGTATTTGATTGAGATCTTAAACTCATTTACTGAATGTCCGTAATACAATTCACAGCATGAGAGAATTTGTGATGAATTCACAACTAGTGATTATCTCTACATGTGCAATTGTGAAGTATTGAAATTGTCCCTAGTCGATGAATTGATTAATAGGACACTATCAATTCTGTTGAGACTAGCATGGGCTATTCTCTAATCAGTTGATTCTCACTGGCTGGTGACATTGGGATGTCCGGAGATAAACATGAATGCTAGTTAAGGGAACTAGTTCATTGGAGTAACTAGTTGTAAGACTTCATATGGTAATCTACATATAGATATGTCAATGAAGTTCTTACTACAGCTTAAGTGCGATGTTCCTTTGACTTGCAGTGTTCAAGTCATCTTGGTCATGAAGACTTATACTTTGACATCTTAAGCAAGCATCTCCAAGGAGGTGTGGACCCAGGATGGTTGGGTATAAGCCGAAGTGCCCGAAGATGTTTGAACAGCCTACAAAGGATTCACCACTCCTTGCGAGGGGATGTATACTCAATGCCTATCGTCGGATTGTTACTCGAAGCCTCTGGCCAGAGCATGACATGTTCAGAGTATGAATCTCTTAAATACATGAGAGTAATTAGAATCCGTAGGACGAGAGAATGTTACTTGGGCTAGGTGTGACGTAGTCAGCCTAGTGGGGACTGACACACATAGACCATGTCCTGAACCAAGTGGGTATAAGATGGTGAAGGGAATGAGGCACGACTCATTAAAGCTGCTGAAGGGTTTCAGAATAGTTTCTGAGGTCAACCGTTGATCTTTCGATTAATTGGGGATCATGATGTACTACTAGGTGCCACTCATGATCGTTCTATAATTGGTTAATTATAGACGGCCAACATAAATCGAAAGCCTATTTAGTCACACGCACTACGAGTAGTCCGAGGGATTTAAAACGAGTTGAAAATTGGATTTTTCGATCAAGAGAGATAAGTCGAATCTGAATTTTTCAGAGACGCATCGGAAGCATAAAATGGCTAAGTCTTTTGAAGACTTATTGAACGAATTAAATGAGTTTAATTCGTGAGATCGTGGCTTGGGTTTGGCTGGCCAAAGAGGGTCCCCACCCTCTTTGTTTGGCCGGCCACAATAAGAGGGAAGAACCAAATTGTTTGGTTCAAATTTATAAAATAAACCGCGCGTGGTTTGTCTTATAAAATTATCGATAAAGAAATTTGTATAAAGAAATTTATATAAAGAAATTTATATAAAGATATTTATTTATCATGGAAATTAAAATAAACCTTGGAATGGTTTATTTTATTTTATAAAATCAATAATGGATTGATTTACCATGATAAAGAAATTTATATAAAGAAATTTCTTTTCATAATAAAAGGGGAGACATAGTTGTTTTTATTATAAATTAAGTTATAATAAAAACTTGACATAACGGAATAATTCATAGAAAAATTTATAAGATAAATTTCTTATGAAAAATTTATTCCGTTAAGAGGAGACTTGGCGATTAAGAGGCTACTATATAAAGGTACCAAGGCAAGGCTTGGAAATTAATCAAAGAGATCAAGGATTCTTGCCTAGCCTCTCTCCCTCTCCTTCTCTCCCTCTCCCTCTTCTAGTGCCGCCGGCCCTAGAGCCCTCCCCCTTTTCCGTGAGCTTCCACCACCAAGAAGAAGCCGAAGAAGAAGAAGAAGTGGGCGCGACTCCTTCCTTCCTCCCGGAATCTTGATTCCGTTCTTCGTTTGGTGGTTAGTTTTTCATCTCTCTCTTGGTATTCTTGTCGTGCCTTTGGAGAATCTAGTAGTTCTTGTCAGCACGAAACTCGTGGCTTTGCGAAGTCATCCCGAAGAAAACCCGGCGTGGACGCGAATAGAGGCGGAGCTTCCAAGGGACGCTACGGTTGGATCTCGTCCCTTTCTACGAGTTACGCGAGATATTAAGTAAATTAGTTTACTTTCTGCAAAATTTTAAATGTATGATCATGTCTCCACAACATAAGGTTGCATGCTAGATACGTGGTTAAAATAATTTGAAAAATTATTTATGCTAAACCTTCCGCTGCACGTAATTAAATTTTAAAATTACGAACCCGTATCCATGTCAACATGCACCCGGTCCCAACACCAAGGACTATCTAGGTAAATTCTAGTCTAAGTCAACCCCAGGCATTTTCTTAGGATACTCAACAACAAGCAGAGCCTATAGGGTTTACAACAATCAAACTAAGAAAATTGAAGAAACAACCAATCTAATATTTGATGAAGAAATTAACTCAAAATCTGATAATCCAGATCTAACTTCATCAAATACTGATCAAGAAGATAATGAACAAGCTGTTGAATCTTTAATTGAACCCTTAAACGAACTGACTATTGAACCAATAATTGAACCAACTCATATAGTTGAATCAAATAGTGAACCAAACCGACCAGCCGGACCTGAGGCTGAACCAAGTTCTAGAAAAACCAAGAAACCCAGACTCAGTCACCCAACCGATCAAATTATGGGTGATCCAACTCTAGGAGTCAGAACTAGGTCTTCCTATAGAAACCTTAGTCAGATAGTAATGATTTCAAAAATAGAACCTAAGACTATAGAGAAAGCCCTACCTGATCCTTATTGGATCATAGCTATGTAAGAATAGTTAGCCCAATTTGAAAGGAACCAAGTTTGGGAACTAGTACCTAAGTCTGAGGGCAAATCCGTCATTGACACTAAGTGGGTTTTTAGGAATAAGTTAAATGATCAAGGAGAAATAGTCAGAAATAAAGCCCGCTTAGTAGCGAAAGGATTCAGTCAAGTAGAAGGGTTAGATTATGATGAAACCTATGCCCCAGTAGCTAGACTCGAGTCCATTAGGATGTTGTTTGCCTTTGCATCCCATAAAGGATTTAAACTCTATCAAATGGATGTAAAGTCAGCCTTTCTAAATGGATTCATTAAGGAAGAAGTCTATGTAGGACAACCCCCTGGTTTTGAGGACTTTGAAAGACCTGACCATGTTTACAAACTTACTAAAGCACTTTATGGACTAAAACAAGCACCTAGGGCCTGGTATGAACGCCTATCAACTTACCTAATTTCTAAAGAATTTAAACAAGGACAAATTGACTCAACCCTATTTAAAACCTTAGGAAAAGAGATCTTTATTGCTCAAATCTATGTTGATGACATAATCTTTGGGTCCACCAACTCAAATTTTTTAAAAGAATTCGTTAAAATAATGGAAAATGAATTTGAAATGAGCTTAGTTGGTGAGCTCAACTTTTTCCTAGGGTTACAAATTAAACAAACTAGGGATGGAAACTATGTCCATCAATCCAAATATGCTAAAGAGTTAATAAAGAAATTTAAAATGGATAACACTAAAAGCATAAGTACCCCCATGGCCACAAATATAAAAATAGATAGTGACCCTAATGGTAAACCAGTAGACCTTAAGCTCTATAGAAGTATGATTGGAAGTCTACTGTACCTTACAGCCAGCAAACCTGATATCCTTTTTGCTGTAGGAATGTGTGCTAGATACCAAACCTGTGCTAAGGAAACGCACTTAGCAACCCTAAAAAGAATACTAAGATATGTTAAGGGCACCCTAAATGTAGGGATTTGGTATCCTAGGACCTCAACCTTTGAATTGTCAGGATACTCGGATTCTGACTACGCTGGTTGTAAATTAGATAGAAAGAGCACAAGTGGAAGTTGCCAACTGTTAGGAAACAGTCTAGTAAGTTGGTGCAGCAGAAAACAACACTGTGTAGCTCTATCCACAACTGAAGCTGAGTATGTAGCTTTAGGAGAATGTGTAGCACAACTTTTATGGATGAAACATACTCTTAAGGACTTCCAGCTCAACTACACCCAAACTCAGGTTTTCATTGACAATATAAGCTCAATTAATCTAACTAAGAATTCAATCCAACATTCTAGAACTAAACACATAGAAGTTAAACACCACTTTGTAAGAGATCATGTAGCCAGGGGTGAGATAGTGTTGGATCGAGAAAACCGATAGAGGGGGGGTGAATATCGGAAAACTTTCGGATTTGAGTAAGAGTAGGTACGCAGCGGAAATTAAAAAACAAGACACAGAGATAGTCGATTTACTTGGTTCGGAGCCTGTGTCGACTCCTACTCCAAGGCCCACGGTCGTTGACCGTTTACTTTGGGCAATTCTACATTTGGCACAAAAACAGTTTACAAATATTGAATACAAAGTAAGTGCAGTAAACTTTAACAATTAAGAAAAAGATGCTCTTCTTTTACCGACGTCCGATTGTAGGTTAACTTTTTCGGAGCAGCGGGACGTCGTCGGCTCGAGTTGGGCAGTTTCCGGAGCAAGGCGCGAGAGCAGAAGAGCGTAGAAGCGTTGAACGAATTGATGTGCTGAAGCCTTGGTCGAAGGGCCTTTATATAGGGCCTGGGGGCGCCCGGGACGTCGGGGGCGCCCCCCACGTGGCCTTTGATCCGTCAAAGTCTCAGTCGCGTCTGATCCTCTGGATCCGCTTTGACCAGGGCGCCCGGAGGACTCGGGGCGCCTGGATTGACCAGGTCAAATTTTATCTGCTTGGCTTCGAGGGCTTCGGTTCGAGGTATACGCATGGGGGCGCCCGGGACGCTGGGGGCGCCCGGGAGCAGCGCGGGCGCCCAGGAGCACGGGGGCACCCGGCCCAGCAGCTATTCGAACCCTTTTTCTCTTTACTTGTTTTGTATGCACCTTGGGGGCGCCCGGGACACTCAGGGCGCCCTACTCAGCCTTGCCTCTCTCCTTTGAGGCTTTCTGAGCTGCAGACACACATTCCTTCGGTCCTGCATCCAGGGTTAGTCCAAAACACAATAATAATAATTTATTAGATTTATACAGCCTTAGCTGTCTTGGTTCTGACTTTGGTCTCCAAAATGGAGCCCTAGGTCGAACCGACGCCTACTGTTCCCTCGACGGGGAACGCGTCCTCACCTACTCCTCTCGGGAGAATTTACCTGATGCCAACCGTTCCTCTGGTTGGACTTTTGCCTGACGATCCTTTGACAGGTCTTGGATACCGAGCTGTCTTTCGCCCGGTGCCTAGCAGCCCTTCACTAGGACTTTGTTTCCTGGCAGCCCTTCGCCAGGTGCCTAGCAGCCCTTCGCTAGGACTTTGTTTCTGCAAACTCAAGTAACAACATTAGATCACAAATAACACTTAACTTTGAATCCTTTGCCAATATCAAAACAAGGTTCGATATGGTGCTTCCTGCACCAACAATCTCCCCCTTTTTGATTTATGGCAACACAATTCAAAGTTAAGTAAAAACTTATAACAGTTAATAAAAGAAGGTAAAAACACAATGAAGTATAAGAAAAAACACAATGAAGTATATCAAAAAAAAATTTCTTCAAAAAATTTATTTTTCTCATACTCCCCCTAAAACCCTGAATACTTGTAAAATCCTTAACTTTGGCCTTTCCTCCCCCTTTGACATATATCAAAAATAAACATGGGTGTTCAAGGTATTTAACAGGGATTTTTGAGTTTTCCTAAGTGCTTCATGTCTTTAACAAATTGTTTTTCAAAAAATGGAGTAAAAGCATTTTCACTAACAAAACTTGTTTCAAATTTTAGGCAAAATTTTTCAAAATTTAGGCAAAATTTTGAAGCTAGATTTCCCTTAAACAAAGTTTCAAATTTTGAGAATTGGGAATAAATTTGTTTACTAAGGAAAATTTTACTTAGGAGAAAAATATGTGCTCAAAAAGTTTGAAAAACACTTAGAAATACTTCGAAATTTTTGAAGCATTTGTAAAAAAAATTCCTTTCTCTCTTTCCTTTTTCTCCCCCTTAATGTGAAATTCTTCTTCTTATGTTTTAGACCATTCTAAGAAAAACTTTCTTTGAAAAAGGGGAAAAAAAATTTAAGAAAGAAATTTTTAATTTCACTTTTTCTACTCTCCCCTTGGTCTTATATCAATAAAAACTTTGTAAAATATATTTTGAAAGAAATTTAAATTTGTGTATCAGAGCTTGTGAAAAAAATTGAACGAAGTAATGTCAAGTGTTATGATAATTAAAATTTAGAAAGATTGAAAAATTTATGTTCAAAATCATAATTGGAGTCAACAATAAATTTACTTGTTCTGAATATTTTGAAAAATGCACAAGAATGCAAGTACTTTATTGAGCTTTTGAAAGGCATAAGTATTTTGAAAGATATTATGAATTTGAAAAACATAAGTACTTTTAAAATATTAAAGAAAATTACTAAAATTACTTGACTTATCTTTTTGAAAGTACTTACACATAATCTTTTACTTGCTTTGGTTTCTTTTCCAGTCTGACACAATCCTAGGAAACCTTGTTAACTACAAGGAAATTTCCTTAAGTGTTCTGGAAATTTTCCAACTCAAGTAAATATTATTTCCAAAAGAATTTTGATAAGCCAAAATGATAGTATTTTGAAAATATATACAAGTACATTTTGAAAAATGTATCAACTTTGGAGGCACAATATTTTACTAGACTTGGTTTATTTTCCAGTCTAACACAATCCTAGGAAGCCTTGTTAACTACAAGGACCTTTCCTTAAGTGTCCTGGAAAATTTTCCAAAGTCAAGTAAATATTAATTTCAAAAGTATTCTCAATAGATTTTTAAAAGTATTTCAAAGTCACGTAAAATTTTGAAAGTGATGATATATATAAGCAAAATGATTTTACAGGATAGTATTTTGAAAGAGTAATCGTTTAAGTTTTCAAAAGGATTTTAAAAGTGCAATGCATGAAAACATATAATTTTGAAAATGCTCAATAATTCTTTTAATTTGATCTCCCACTTAACTCGACCCAGTCCTAGGAAGCTTGTTGACTACAAGCGATCTTCCTCTGAGTCTTAAGGTTTGATTCAAATTATACGAATTATCTAATAACTTGTTAGAAATAATTTCTTTTGATTTAGACTCCCCCTAAATTTGACACATCCTCGGAGTCTTTATAGATCATTAAGTAGTCCTTCCTTTGTGTCTTTAGGGTTTACTAAAATCAAAAGAATAGTTTTGAATACTAGCATGGTAATATAATTTTAGAAAATTCAGTTTGAAATGAAAGATAATTTTAAAGCATAAACCCTGTTTTCGAAAAACATTTTGAAATGATAATGGCTTTTTTTTAAAGCACAATTTTCGAAAAATATAGTGATTATTTGAAAACATAAAAAAAAAAATTTAAGTCAAAAAAAATAAATATCTAAGCCCGGACTGTAGACAAAAAAATATCCTAAGTAATCCCTAGGGTGACTTTTTGCCATACAAGAGTAAACTAATTTTCAAAAAAATGTTTGTATAATGGTAAAGGAAAGAAATAAATGTTATGAAATAAATTTCAGGTTAGTGAACAAAAGAGACTTGATTTTAATTACAATGATTTGAAACATTGACTCTTAGTTAAAAAGTTAAATTTGATTTTTGTGAAAATGAAAATTTAGAGGGTTAAGGTTGTTCAGTTGAATTAAATTTTGAATTTGATTGAATTAAATTTAACTGATTTAATTGATTTAATTAAGATTTAATTGAATTTAATTGACTTAATTAAGATTTAATTGAATTTAATTGACTTAATTAAGATTTAATTGTTTTAATTAAGATTTAATTGAATTTAATTGACTTAATTAATTTTGGTTTGATTAATCTGAATTAGTTGGTTGGGTTGGACTCAACTTTTAGGTCCTAAGCATCTCACCCATTTCTAAATGACAAAACAGGATATCCATAACTGTTTTGTGAGATGCATATTTTAATAGAAGGATTTATTTTGAAAAGACCATGATTAATTTTGAAAAGTTAAATTAATTTTTTTTTAAACCCAATTTAAATTTGTTTTGAAAAGAGATATTTGAATCTAAAATTAACTGAAAATTTGTGTTAGATTCGAATTTAACAAAGAGTAAATTGAATTTGAATTTCAAAAATTGGCTTCCAGGTCTTGGCGAGGCACTAGGCCTTCTTTGGCCGTAGCCTTATGGGATCATCCACCCTTTCCTAGACAAAGCCTTTTAGTGAAATTTCATCTTCAAAATTACTTTTTGGTAAATTCTGGTCTAACTAGTTTGGGTCTTGGATCGGTAGCTTCGGCTAGTTCCGTCATGATGGCTTCCCTAACGTACTATCATCTCACCTCCACCCAATACTATGTTGTTCAAATTTCAATTAATTGATTTAGTCCTTACACTAACCAATCCTAATTCTAAGCAGAAAAATAAAAAGAAACACATAATTAAAACAAACAATTGTCTAAGTAAGGTCACAATTGGAGTAATACTCCGGATTTTCGAAATCAACAAGATTATGAATTAAATTTTCTAACTTATTGACCTTATGTTTTAGGGTTTCATTTTCTTGTTTCAATTTTCTGAAGTTTGCTTTAATTAAGTTACATGAATCAATCACATTATTTAAGGTAAATAACGGATTTTCGAATACTGTAAATTTACCTTTATCGATTGTTTGTGCGGCATTCTTGGTAGCTCTTTTATCTGTGCATTCACGTTGGTGATGCCCGAACTCCTAGCACTTGAAGCATTGGATGCGACTTTTGTCCCTTCGTGCTTTTGGTACTGGTTCCTTTGTCGCCATCGGTGGTGTCGTTTGAATCTTACGAGTAGGACACTCACTTTGGTAGTGCCCTCTCTCCCTGCATGTGTAACAAATTACATGATTTTTAAAATCTAATTTTACATTTTTACCTTTTGGTTCCTTATTAGTAATCTTCCCCTTGATTCTTGCCGCCTCGGATTTAGACTCATCTTCTGATTCCGTGTCTGAGTCGGACTCGGGTACTGGTTGAAGCTCTTTCTTTGGTGGTTTTATTGGAGTTTTCCCTGCAATGGAATTTATACCTTCCTCGACCATTACAATATCTGTTTGATTATTTAATTCAAATTTTGAAAAGAATTCAAAATTAGTTACCGTCTCAGTCAATTCGTCGTCTGATTCTGGTTCGACTTTGGATTCGGGTTCAGACTCTGACTCGGCTGTTTGTGCTTGGACCGAAAGGGCAAGATAACTTACTTGATCTTCTTCTTCATCTGAGATCTCTTGATGAAGATTAATCAATTTTTCCCAGATTTCTCTAGCACATCTGCATGGACCTACTAACTTGAGTTGCTCCTTGGTTAGGCCACATTGTAGGATTGCAGTTGCCCTTGCATCGGTCTCAACTTGATTGAGGATGTGTTCATCCAGTTTGTCCCACTCGATTGATGACTCCTCTTCTACGGGTAACGAGAATCCCGTTTGGATGATCTGCCATAAGTCCATGTGGGCCTTCAGAAGGGACTCCATTTGACATTTCCAAAACGTGAAATTCTCGCCGGAGAATAGTGGTGGGCGTGCACTGTTCCACTCTTGGTTGGCCATTTAATATAAACCTTGCACACAAACAAAATAACAAAAAATTGTACCAAGACTTGGTCTTGGATTAGTAGTGCGGGAGAAGGGAAGAAATAGCTCAAAATAAATGTTGCACGAATTTCGAGGCAGAATTATACTAAGATAATAAAAACAATTTATGATAAATTTTTGAAAATATTAATTTTGTCAATTCTGATTAATGATGAAAAATTAAAATTTTAATGTAAAAAAATTGCTCGAATTAAGATAGCACGAATTTCGAGGAAAATATTAAAATAATAATAAAAAAATCTGTGACAAATTTTCAAAAATTGTTCGTTTTATCAATTTTGACTTATAGTGAAAAAATGAGAATTTAAAATAAAAGGTGAAAAATATCGAGTGGTATTGATTAACTAGAAAGAAAAGAAATAATATTAAAAATTTTGTAAATCCAAAAAACTTTCAAACTGGTGGTTGCACCAAGTTTGAATTACCCCGCTCTGATACCACTTGTTGGATCGAGAAAACCGATAGAGGGGGGGTAAATATCGGAAAACTTTCGGATTTGAGTAAGAGTAGGTACGCAGCGGAAATTAAAAAACAAGACACAGAGACACAGTCGATTTACTTGGTTCGGAGCCTGTGTCGACTCCTACTCCAAGGCCCACGGTCGTTGACCGTTTACTTTGGGCAATTCTATATTTGGTGCAAAAACAGTTTACAAATATTGAATACAGAGTAAGTGCGGTAAACTTTAACAATTAAGAAAAAGATGCTCTTCTTTTACCGACGTCCGATTGTAGGTTAACTTTTTCGGAGCAGCGGGACGTCGTCGGCTCGAGTTGGGCAGTTTCCGGAGCAAGGCGCGAGAGCAGAAGAGCGTAGAAGCGTTGAACGAATTGATGTGCTGAAGCCTTGGTCGAAGGGCCTTTATATAGGGCCTGGGGGCGCCCGGGACGTCGGGGGCGCCCCCCACGTGGCCTTTGATCCGTCAAAGTCTCGGTCGCGTCTGATCCTCTGGATCCGCTTTGACCGGGGCGCCCGGAGGACTCGGGGCGCCCGGATTGACCGGGTCAAATTTTATCCGCTTGGCTTCGAGGGCTTCGGTTCGAGGTATACGCATGGGGGCGCCCGGGACGCTGGGGCGCCCGGGAGCAGCGCGGGCGCCCGGGAGCACGGGGGCGCCCGGCCCAGCAGCTATTCGAACCCTTTTTCTCTTTACTTGTTTTGTATGCACCTTGGGGGCGCCCGGGACACTCCGGGCGCCCTACTCAGCCTTGCCTCTCTCCTTTGAGGCTTTCTGAGCTGCAGGCACACATTCCTTCGGTCCTGCATCCAGGGTTAGTCCAAAATACAATAATAATAATTTATTAGATTTATACAGCCTTAGCTGTCTTGGTTCTGACTTTGGTCTCCAAAATGGAGTCCTAGGTCGAACCGACGCCTACTGTTCCCTCGACGGGGAACGCATCCTCACCTACTCCTCTCGGGAGAATTTACCTGATGTCAACCGTTCCTCTGGTTGGACTTTTGCCTGACGGTCCTTTGTCAGGTCTTGGATACCGAGCTGTCCTTCGCCCGGTGCCTAGCTGTCCTTCGCTAGGGCTTTGTTTCCTGGCAGCCTTTCGCCAGGTGCCTAGCAGCCCTTCGCTAGGACTTGGTTTCCTGGCAGCCCTTCGCCAGGTGCCTAGCAGCCCTTCGCTAGGATTTGGTTTCCTGGCAGCCCTTCGTCAGGTGCCTAGCAG
Organism: Boesenbergia rotunda; assembly: GCA_024364735.1. Classification (NCBI taxonomy): domain Eukaryota; kingdom Viridiplantae; phylum Streptophyta; class Magnoliopsida; order Zingiberales; family Zingiberaceae; genus Boesenbergia; species Boesenbergia rotunda. Next base: position 13,270 of record JAGFNQ010001181.1, read on the forward strand.
CCCTTCGCTAGGACTTTGTTTCTGCACACTCAAGTAACAACATTAGATCACAAATAACACTTAACTTTGAATCCTTTGCCAATATCAAAACAAGGTTCGATATGGTGCTTCCTGCACCAACAGATAGTCCTTAAGCATGTAGAATCTAAATCTAACTTAGCTGACATATTCACTAAACCCCTACCTGAGTCTGAGTTCAGCTCACTAAAAAGGCAGTTGGGATTATGCTTAGTAGAATAGGTTAACTCTACTGTTGGTTTTCATACTGCTTTACTTGCTTTTAATCAATTTATAAAAGAATTTTAAAACTGCTTTACTTGATTTCAAAATCAGCTTTTACTTAATTTGAAATTTTTTGTGCAAATTTTAAAATCAATTTCTCGACTTAGTTTTATTTTAAAAACTACCCCCTTTAAAATTAGGTTTTTTTCGCAAATGGACTTAGCCTAGGCCCTAACCCTAGAACTGCATGCACCTATAGATTTAGAAGCCAGCATCTCACAAGCACCTTAGGGTACTTTTGATTGATAACTTAGAATGGGTTGAGATGCTTAGGTCTTTGCCTTAATTCAAAATGCTTTAAGTCAGTGCATTTGCAGTAATTGGGGCACTAAATACAACTTAAACAGTAATCAAGTTAAGTGTCAAGTTTAGAAAATCTAACTTGAACAGAACACTTAACTTGACTAACCCTAGCGAAAACTACTGTTTATAATAGTTAGTAAGTAGCTAATTGGGTTAGACAGGACCCTAAAGAGATAATTGAAATTGGTTTGCTTCAGTTCATCTTGCATTGGTTCAGTACAGCACATTGATTTTATCCTTATGCAAATTATTTATTTTTTTTGCTATATTTTTGATATATGGCAAAGGGGGAGAGATAGGAAAGGAGAGAAGCTTTAAAAATTATTTCAAAATTCAAAATTTCAAAACTTTATCCTTTCTTCAAAAAGTACTTAATCTATTTGCTTTTAACTGTTGCAAAAGTACTTAATCTACTTTCAAAAGTACTAAGGTCTTCTTCAAAAAATTTTCTAAGTTAAGTTGTTTTCAAAAATCTTTTAAAGTACTTAAACTTAAGTTGTTTTCAAAAATCTTAAACTTAAGTTGTTTTCAAAAATCTTTTAAGTACTTAATGTTAAGCTGTGTTCAAAAATTTTTTAGTACTTAAATTTAAGCTGTGTTCAAAAATCCTTTAAGTACTTAAACTCAAGCTGTTTTTCAAAAATTTTGCTAAGTACTTATCTTAAACTTAAGCTATGGTTCTAAGAACTTAAAACTTCAGAAGATGTTTCTTTTCTACTGACTTGAAATTAATTTTAAGTGTAAATTTTCAAAAGTGAACAACCATTTTTTTTGAAAATATGTGTCTAAAGTTTCTTTTGAAAATTGTTCTAAGTGTTTAAAATTAATTCCATCTTTAGACTTAGAAATTTTTTCAAACCCCACGAACTTTTGAAAAACCTAGGGGGGATATTCCTTCCAGGGGGAGGAAACTACTGTTATATCACCTGTTCTTGATTAACTTAACTTTTTGAATTAGGTTGCCATAAATCAAAAAGGGGGAGATTGTTGGTGCAGACAGCACCCAAGTCGAACCTGTGTTTTGATAATGGCAAAAGGGTTCAAAAGTTAAGATATTATGTTGATCTAACATGTTCACTAAGTATACAGGAAAAGAAGTCCTAGGTACACTGGGCACGAAGTCCTGGTCAAGGACTGGGCACGAAGCCCTGGCAAGGAGCTGGGCAGCGAAGACCTGCTCGGAAGGTGGGCACGCAGTCCTGGTCGAGGACTGGGCACGAAGCCCTGGCAAGGAGCTGGGCACCGAAGACCTGCTCGGAAGGTGGGCACGAAGACCTGGTCAGGTGCATCGGGCAAAAGTCCAACCGGAGGAGCCGGTTGGCAATAGGTAAACTCTCCTGAGAGGAGTAGGTGAGGACGCGTTCCCCGTCGAGGGAACAGTAGGCATCAGCTCGACCTAGGGCTCCATTTTGGACCCAAAGTCAGAACCAAGACAGCTAAGGCTGTATAAACCCAATATTTTATTGCTTTGTATTGTTTTGGACTAACCCTGGATGCAGGACCGAAGGAACGTGTGTCTGTAGCTCAGAACGCCTCAAAGGAAAGAGGCAGCAGCTGAGCAGGGCGCCCCGGAGGTCCCGGGCGTCCCCAAGGTCAAGCAAAACAAGTTAAGCAAAGAAGTGCTTCAGTAGCTCACTGGGCGGGGCGCCCCCATGCTCCCGGGCGCCCCCGTGCTCCCAGGCGCCCTGGATGGTCCGGGCGCCCCAGGCTCAAGCTAACGAAGTGGATCAACTCAAGCCAGCGAGAAGCCAGCGGATCGAGTCAACCCGGGCGCCCCCAGCGTCCGGGCGCCCCCGGTCAAACCTCAACCCGATCCTGGAGGGATAACGGCTGACCGAGAGTTGCTCAGATCAATTGACACGTGGGGGGGGGGGCGCCCCCAACGTTTCGGGCGCCCCGGAGGCTATAAATAGAGCCCTCGACCCCAAGGCTTCCAACAACACTTCTTCCAACGCCAATACGCTCTTCTACTCAAGCGCTCTGCTCCGGAAACCTCCCAACTCGAGATACAAGCGCCGACGACGTCCCTCTACTCTGAGATATATTTCACACCGGACGTCGGTAACGAAGAGCTGTCTTTTTAAGTTTAGTATACTGCAATTGCAATTTCTATTTGTAAACCATTTTATGCACATATAGAATTGCCCGCAGTAAACGGTCAATGATCGTGGGCCTTGGAGTAGGAGCCGACCACGACTCCGAACCAAGTAAAATCTTGGTGTTTGTGTGTTGTTTGGTTTTAGTTTTTCCGCTGCGTATTCTCTATTTCTCAATCTGAAACGATTTACGATATTCACCCCCCCCCTCTATCGTTATTCTCGATCCAACAAATATCTCATATTGACTCATTTGAGCATGACCATGCGTTTTAGTAGTCCTACTCGATCAAGGGGCCCACAGATATCACTCCCGTCATATGGGAGGGATAGATCCCATCTACATCACTCACATCCCTCCGCATAATTCATTACATGCCCAGTGATCGCCTTTATAGTCCACCCTATTACGGGTGACGTTTGACGATACCAAAGTACATAACTCTTTATGTAGGGAACCGTAGTGACTTCAGGTCTAAGGACTATTCATACTAATAGTCACATGAGAAAGTTTATGACACTTATATGACAATTTATGAAACTTTCTCATGGCGGGTCAATTCAGTACACATTCTCCAATGTATACTCATGTGTCAACTTGATATCACATATCCATGACTTGTGAGCTCAAGTCATCAGTTGACCTACATGCTAGTCTCCATGCATTAATATTGTCCTTGAATACTAATACTTGACTAGGAATGGTTTAGAGTGGTGTTCTCTACATCATCTCACTATCGATTCAACCAATCGATAGAATGTAGATAAGAACCTACTACCCAAGGACATTATTATACTTAGTTATTTGACACAAATACAAAGTAAGTATAATAACCAAACATGCCTTTATTAATGATAGAATATGATATAAGATGCCCCTAGTCAATCATCACATAATTGGCTCTAGGCCTCCTACTAACAGATGACTCCCCAGAAAGCCTTTGGCTAGCTCGTGTAGATCCTTGTGGGTGAAGAAACCTCACCACAAACTCGCAAGCATATTTGAGCACTTGTAGACTACTAATAAGCATTAACTAAGCTTCTTTTCGTTAACCTTTGCTCAGCCAAACTGAGCTCTCTTAGATAGAGCTCATTCCTGATCCAGTCGTTACCAGTCAACTAGTGCCAACACCAATCGACTGTCAACTGTCGAATTCAAACGTTACAGCCCAACGCTCGAATTCAGCCTCTCCCATGTTGGAAACGAGATGGTTAGAGAGGGGGCGGGGGGATATAGCCAATCACTTTTTTCTTTGGCACTTAACAAGTTTCTGCAACTTAGAAGTCAGTAGCACAGCGGAAAGAATAGAAAACAAGGTATGCAAAAAACTAACACACAAACAAACCAAACACAGCTAGCAAGATCGCTAACAAGGAGGATTTACAAGGTTCGAGGATAACTTGCCCCTACTCCTTGGCGTGCCCTTAAGGTGGGCGATCCCTTGATCGTCGGCAGATCAAGCCCCGGTTAGCACCGGATATAAAGCAACCTCCTTCTCGGTGGAGAAACCTCTCCACAGCGTTTCAATCACAGATAAATGTTTAAGCTCAATGAAACAACAAGAAGGATCTTACTCAAGCACTCAGCAAGGACAAGAACACAGCAAGCTTCCCTGAGCTCCACCCGGTGGCGATCTCACGCAAGAACTCTTCTTCGTGTCTTCCCACTGTCGGACTCCCAGCCCCTTGTTCTCTCCTTCAAGTACTCAAGTAGTGGATGATTGCTTCTCGATCGCTTGCTCAGAATTATGGAAACTTCAAGAACACAGCAAGCAGTTGTGGAGAACTCAAGGCGGCAAGAACTCAAAACACAGGCTGTAGAACTCTGCTTCACCGAAGCTGTCTCTCGTCTCTTTTGTTTCTCCACTAAGCATCAAGTGACCTCATCTCCAGCAGCCTCCAGCTGCCTCACTGCCAACGCCAGCTACCACTGAACCCTTACTGAACTTCCTGAGCTCCCTCAGCCAAGCTTCAGTCAGCGGCTTCAGTCCTGCAGCTCCAGCCGTTGCAACCTGAGATGAGAAATGGACAAACCTGCTCCAAGGAAAGCCTCCATTGACTTCTCCTTGAGTGTTTGAATCCTCCCCTGTCACCTGCAGCTTAATCAGACTGTTAGAGCAGTATATCACACAGTAAATCAAATAGCAGAGGCAAACATCAGCGAATCAGATACGGTCAGACGCGATCAGAGCGTCTGACAGTGCAATTTGAATTAAAGTGATCGGTCACCCGACCGATCAGAGCGACTCCTGATTGGTCACCAGACCGATCAGGCTAGGTCCAGACCGATTAGGCTCCGTCCTGATCGGTCCCCAACGCTCAATCAGAAATCACGATTTCTTTGTGACTTCTCCTGGATCGATCACCAGACCGATCCCAGGTTGTGGATCGATCACCCGAACGATCCACCCCTTTCTTGGGCGATTTCTGAGCTTCGCAGTCCAAACCTCCTGATCGGTCACCAGACCGATCAGGAAGCCTCCTGATCGGTCACCAGACCGATCAGATCATGACCAGACTGATCAGGCTCCGTCCTGATCGATTATAGAGAGGAACCTGCGACGCTTGATCGTTCTCTGGAACAATCTGCACAGTGATCCTGATCGGTCACCAGACCGATCAGGTGCAGATCAGCAGGGGAACTCAACCTCACTGGTTTGCTCCCTGATCGGTCACCAGACCGATCAGGAGCCAAGCAGTGGGTGAAACACGCACTCCCTGATCGGTCACCGGATTGATCAGGAGCAGTACAGTAGGTTCCCAACCTCACTGTGTGCTCCCTGATCGGTCACCAGACCGGTCAGTCGTTGCTGGATCGGTCACCAGACCGATCCACAACAGGACAGCGTGCCAACTTCCCTGACCGATCACCAGACCGATCCAGGGACTTAAACTTAGCCCTCCAAGCTATGTTTCCATCCACCTTAGCCCTCCAAGCTAAGGATTTTTCACCTAACCCTCCAAGTTGGGAATTTGCACCTAACCCTCCAAGTTAGGACTTTTCACCTAGCCCTCCAAGCTAGGACTTTTCACCTAGCCCTCCAAGCTAGGACTTTTCACCCAACTCTTCCGGATTAGGACTTTCCAAACCTAGCCCTCCAAGCTAGGACCTGACCCTCCAAGCCAGGACTTTTTCACCTAATTCTCCATGATGGGAATTTGCACCTAACCCTCCAAGTTAGGACTTTTCACCTAGCCCTCCAAGCTAGGACTTTTCACCCAACCTTTCCGAATTAGGACTTTTCCAACACCTAGCCTCCCAGACTAGGACTTTTCAACACCTAACCCTCCAGGTTAGGATTTTCCAACACCTAGCCTCCCAGACTAGGATTTTCCATACCATGCCTGATCCCCGACCAGGACTTAATCATAATCATCAAAATCATAATCAACCTAAACTAAAATCGATGTCAACACCAAAACAACAATCAAGGCCAGACTGCATCAACAATCTCCCCCTTTTTGTTGTTTGACAATCCGATTTTAAGTTTAGGGATTCTTAATCAATTGCTCAACTTTAGAATCATAGGGGAATCCAGATCCTCCCCCTACAACATGATCATCCTAAACTTAACCAATCCACACTCTCCCCCTTTATCGAACACCGAAAAGGGTCTAGACGGGTTGTTAAGTTTGAAACTAACTCCCCCTCAACCCTAGGGGTATCCCAAATCAACAAAGATGTGATAGGTTTGTTGGATAATCGTACGAACACATGTGAAAAAAAATAGAGCAAGATACAGCAATCACATGCATCATACGAACATGAAGTAACAACTCACAAAGCATGCCATAACATCCATATGTATCAAGTAAACATGGCATATGAAGCATGAACATGGCAATTTAGCAAACATGCAGATAAACCTCATATAATCAACATGGCATCAACAATAAGCATACTAAGAGTAGATAAGCATATAATTCAAGGTCAGACAAGTCAAAGCATAAAACAAGTAGCAAGATGCGTGTGGCACACGGCCACAATAGTCAAGTCAAGGGGCATACAGCCCAAAAGTCAAACAGGTCAAGTACACACATCATGAAAAAAAAACAGCAAACATCCAAGCTCAATGATCAGCAGGTGGGTCGTCATCGTGCATAAGGTCATCCATCGTCGCATCAGTAGGAGCAAAGGACCCTGGTGCAGTACTCGATGAAGGTGCACCTCCTGGAAATGTGTGGCTGCGCCACTCATCATACCATGTCTGCTGGAGGGCACGGGTCCCAGAGACGTCAGTCTCAATCGCTGTCAATCTGTGCTCAATAGAGCTGAACCGTGATCGGGTCTCCTCGCGGTAAGCCTCTCACAACTGAAAATCCTACTGGAAGGTCTGATCCAGCTCCGCGATCTGCCAGCGAAGATCAGGCTCCGGCTCGTCGTCATACTCGTCATCAGCAGGAGGAGCCTCGTGTGGTGTGATAGATACCATTTTATTGATCATTTGAGTTGCTAAAATCCATGTTTGACCTATGTTTTTATTTCTAAATTGTGAAATTGCCCTAGGTTTTAGGATTTCCTCTTATTTTGGACTTAATTGTAAATTTACACATTTTTGGATTATTTGGCCACTAATTTTCTGATATATTTTTTGTAGGCATGAAAGGGTCTTGGACCTAGGGCATATTGGGTCAAACTTGAGTCGGAAGTGAACCGGATCGAATTATCAAGCTTACGATTAATCCGGGCCGTCCGATTCAAGAGCGGCTAGATCTAAGCCATCCAGGACCATCTGAAGCAATCCGAGCTAGGATTAGGGTTGATCAAGCAACCTGATCATGATCTGAAAGTTTCATCCCAATCAGAGCTAAATCAACCGTTGGATCAAGCTCGGAGGGCTCTAGATCATCCATTCAAAGACTAAGTTGATCTGGACCATCCGTTGCAAATCTGGAGGATTCGAGCTACCACAAGGCAGATCCTGACCCCTGATCAACATCCTCAAAGTTTGGCTCAAATCAGAGCAAGATCAGCCGTTGGATTGATGTGGAGAAATCTGGGTCGTCCAATGCTTATGTATTTAATCAAATTCTGCGCAGCTTCTTCCCTTCGTCGCGTCTCCGCCGCACTGTTCATCTTCTTCGTGTTCTTCATTCCTTTAGCTAGTTTCTTCAATCCAAGGGCGCGACCCCTCAATTCTTCTACTAGAACAATTGCTAGGCTATTGGGAAGGTTCTCGGTGAATTTCCAGCTCCGAATTGGCCAAAACAGAGTTGTTGTGAGGTTTCCGCAGCTCTGTCATTTATTGCTTCAATCTCGGTTTTGCTCCATCCTTCATCCATCCGAGCAGTTCAGAGGGGTTCCTTGGAGTGCTTGGTTCATCCCCACACCATCCGCGCAATTGGACAATGCCAGATTGAGGAAATCGATTTGGATTTCAGATTGGTTCAGAGTGTGAGCTGGATTTGAGTCGCAGAGCTGTTTTTCAATGGTTTGCTAAGCTTACGGGTTCGAGGCTCACCCTTGCGTGACGAACAAGGAGTAATCGAGCTAGGGAAGGCTTGAGGAGTAGTTTAGCTAGCTAATTTTCATTGTTTAGCTGTAATTTCCATTTCTGAATGTTGTTTCAATTCTGATTTCGTTCAGTTGCTGTAGTTTTCCTTTTCACTTCGATTTTGTCTTAATTAGGTTCAATTCTTGCAGGTAGTCAGTTAGTGAACTTGTGTAGTGATAGATTGAGTTTAATTTCAGTTTATTTCTGTGTTTTATGCTTGCGTATCAGATCCTTGGTTGCGTGCCAACTTAATTCTGCGTATCATTCTTCTTTTTTGCAATTCTTTTTAGCTCTGAAACCTTTAGCTAATTTCGTATCTAGTATTTCAATTTAGTTGAACTAAGTTGTTCACTTTTAGCTTCAGTTCCTAGTTTTTGTTTAGCTCAGTGATTCTGCATTTCAGTTGGTATCCTTGCGTATCAGTTTTCCTTGTGCAAATGTTCAGTCCAAATTTCTGTCAACTTGCAGTTGTTGCTGCTGTAGTTTGAATCAAGTAAACCTTAGATTTTTATATCTTGTGCGAGCACTGTAATGTTCACTTGAATTCAGTTTGGCTTTTTGTGTTTATTCTAAATTTGAAGTGTTTTCTGGATTCCTGAAATTTCCTGCACATGTAGCAAAACAGTTTCAGATTGTGTATCAACCCCCAATCCTGCACTCTCCATTTTATTTCTAAAATTTCGACTTCAGCTCATCAATTTGCACTTTAATTGTTTGTTTCACATCCATTCACTTCACACCAGCTGCTGGGTTAATTTTGCAATCAATTTGTAGTTGTACTTCTGCCTCAAGGTTTTCTGAATTTCTGCAGTTTTATTTCTGCACGTTACAGATTTGGTTGTGCCAAATTCCTGCTATATTCCTGAATTTACTAGTCTACTTACTGAGCTTTGGCTTGAACCATCTGAGTTCCTTTCTGAACGTCGATTGTGTTAACTGGATCTTAATTTGTTTGTGAGTTCTGAGTACAGAGTTCCCTGTTTCAGTTTCCAGTTTAAGCCATTTGTTTTCATTCCTGTATTTCGGCAGTAATGTCCTGAATTGAGTTAGCATTCGGTTTTCATTCTTCTTTATGTATTCATGCAAAACATTTCACTAATATTTTGCCTTCCCGATCTGAATTGACTAACTAATCTGAATTCCCAGTCACAGTTAAACACTTCCTCTTGGCTTACTAGATTTTCTTTGTATCAAGTCAAGCTCAATTTTGGCACTTTGTATCAAAGGGAGCTTGGGTACTGATTGGTATCAATTTAGAGGGTATTTTTAGTGTGTCATGGTGTTTGGTATCAACTAGTATAGCATTTAGCCTTTTCTAAATTCTCTCTGTATTGGTTGGCTCCCGCATGTGCAGTTAGCTTGTGCTGAATTGTTTGAAGGTCGATTGCTAAACTTTGGTGGCTAGCTTTAGTTGAAGCTTACTTGTTTGTGAAAATTTCCATGCACTGTTTTATTCCTTTGATTGGCATTTATTTTGCATTTACACTAGTTTAGTTTCCTCATTTTAACTGCTATTTCATTTCCAATTGCAATCCAAACCCAGATTCACATTCGAAACCCGAAAATTCACAAACGACACATAAATACAAGCTCGAATCAAACAACGTCAATTAGTCCCGAGGAAAAATACGACCTGTGGCCCCTTTACTACGTTTTCATATTTTGATTGCAAAAAGGGTTTCCAGCTTTCATTCATATTTAAATTCTGATTGGACCCACATTCGTGACACATAGTTTGGGCTTATCAAATTTTTGGCGCCGTTGCCGGGGAAGCAACTAGTTGATTTGTTTGATTTTTGCTTGTATGCTTTTAGACATATCATTGGGTTCTATTTTATTTTGCTTTATCTTTTGTATACGGTTGCTGCCATTTTTCTTGTTTGTTTTGTGACAGGGGTGCAGGTTCAAAATGTTTTCATCCACTTATCAGCAGCCGTGTCCACAATTTCAGCAGAACCAACCTTTCAATCAACCACTTCAGCAATTTCAACCGCCACAGCAAGAATTCCAACAGCCCTATTCTAATTTCCAGCAACCAAATCAGTCTTTTCAGCCACCATTACAACAATTCGAGCAACCACAGCAATTCCAACAATTTCAGCCAGATTTTCAGCCAAGTCTACCAAATTTCCAGAATTTTCAGAATGGGCAGCCACAATTCCAGAATTTTCAGCCCCACTTTCAGCATTCAGCCCAATTTTCAGCAACCCTATCAACAAAATCAAGTATCTTTTCAAGGAATTCAACAAGGGTACCAAGTTAATTCTAATTTCCAGCAACCATGTCAATTTCCACAACAAGTTCACCCTTGTAACCAGAATTTCCAGCCCGCGCAATCTCAGTTTTTACCACCACAATTTCAACCTCAGATCCAAGATTTCCAGGGCTACCATTCTCAGCAAGTTCAACCATCCTTTCAACCACAATTTCAACATTTTCAGCAAGATTTCCAGTTTTAAGGACAGAATTTTCAGCAAGACACTCAGAATTTTCAGCCCCTCCCATTTCAGCAGTTTAATCAAGGAGGCTTTGATGATCCTGATTGGGATGAGGTTCTACACCAAAGGATGATGGAGATGTTGCAACAAATTCTACAACAACAGAAAAGTTTTCAAGAACAACAACTGTAAAATATTCAACAACAACAACAACAGTAAAATTTTCAACAACAACAACGCCTTGGAAAATTGGTTGATCAATGGAATTAAATACAAGCCCAAAGATCAGGATAATCAGATGAATCTATAGGTGCAGGGGATTGCACAGAGCCCCAGGAACCACCTATATTGATTGATGCATCAGAAAATTCAGAGGATAGGATTGAGAGTGTAGGGGATTGCACTGAGCCCCAAGAATCACCCATTCCTACTGATTTAGAGGAATTGGAGGAGATTGATAGCGGAGCTTGTGGAAGTTTTGAATTCAATTCTGAAAATTTACAGGATCATTCTATACTTTTATCTTGTGATGATTTAGTTGTTAATGATCCTAATTTTTCTAATTTGGTTGATACAGGAATGGTTGAGGAAGATGATTCCATAGGTGTAGGGGATTGCACTAAGCCCCAGGGACCACCACAATTACCAGAAAGTGTAGGGACTTGCATGGTGGAAGCAAGAACCCAAGGATCACCTACTTTAGTTGAGTGTCCACCAGAACTTGAACCTGAAGAGGAGCAATTATTTGACCAAGAGGAGAACACGGATACATCTACTTCTGTAGAACCTCCAGGTATTTTTCAGCACGATCAGGTAAATACTCCTCCTAATTTTTCTAAAAATTGCATAGAGGTACCTCAAACTGATCTTATTGTTTGTGATATACTTAGGGATACATCTCTTGTAGAATTTGATTGTGAAAAATCCCTAGAGGTACCTAGTGTTAAAGTTGCTGAATTTGAAGCATGTGGTGATACATATCATGAAAATGCTGAGTGTGAAAAATTTTTAAAAGTGCCTAGTATTGTTGATTGTTGTGATGAGTCTTTTGATATATCTTATGCTGAAAATAATTGTGGAAAATTCATTAAGGCACCTCAAATTGATTTTATTGGCTGTGATACATTGCTTGATATATCCTTGGTAGAAAATAATTGTGATATTTTTATTGAAGTGCCAAAAATTGATTTCATTATCTGTGATGAATTTCTGGATGCAAATTTTATAGGAAATAAGTGTGAAAAATTTATTGAGGAATCAAGAATTGATTTAATTGGACATGATGCAGATTTGGATACATTTCATGCAGAGACTGATATTATTTTATTTTCTTCGTACCCTGCACGCTTAAGAGAGGTATTACATTGTTTTGCAGGGTCTAGAAGACTTCAGGAGTGGGTGCTCCAACTGAACAGACTTCAACCTCCTGGAAGGACTTCTAAAAGGCAGAAAGAAGGAGGAGTTGATTTTACTCTAATCCATAGCACTCCACTCCTTACATGGATTTTGAACCTAAATCGCCTTAGGCCACCGGAGCATTTTTCTGCAAAGTTCAAGTGTGGGGGAGTCAGAATTCTCTCAGCCACCCATGTTCCTCCACTACCACGATGGAGGCTACTGCTTGATAGACTCCGTCCACCAGAAATAAAGAGGAGATTTTTCTTTCTTGTATTTTCTTTTATTGCATTTTTCATTTTCATGCTTTCTAGAAGTAGAATTTCCTTTTAAGTTGAGTCCTTGTAAATAAATGCATTTTAGTTTTCTTGGAAACTTGTTTCTAGCATGAGTGGAAATAAAAGTATCCCTCTAGGTTATCTCCATAGCATTTTAGAGCCTTTTGAAAATAAATTAAATTTGGTTGTTAAAACTTAGGGTTTGAGTTAATGGATGAAATCTTGGATGCTTGAGTACTACTTTGCTTTAGATTCTTAATTGATGACTTGAGATGAATTATTTTTGCCTAGTGAGAATTAGCCTTATATTTGTGATACACATATGTTATTGTACTCTAGAACTTGCTTAGGTTCTTTCAAAATCATATTTCAATGATTGGATCACATCTATAGAGACTAATCACTTTGTTTACCTTTCCATATCAATTTTGGCAAAAATCATGTCTATTCTATTTGTCTTTCATTATTCCTAATCTTAACCCCAATTTTTCTATGGATTTGTTTGCTTGGGATATTTTCTTGATGCTATTTTGCCCGAGACGGACAAAGATTTAAGTGTGGGGGAGTGATTAGTGATTTGGAATTAATTTTTATCAAGGATGCACTTCATGTCGAAATTTTTTTTTTTGTGAAATTAAAGCCAAAAGGTGCCAAGTGAGTGAGTTTGGTGTCAAAAATGAGCAAGAAGAAATGGGTGAGGATGGAACCAATGGAGGCATCTAGATTCATGATTATAATTTGAAGATCCAAGCTTACATGGCCAAGCTCAAATTGGTTGATGAAGAAGAAATTGTGTGCCAAGGTTTTAAAATGGAATGGAATACCACTCGACAACTTCTAGATGCCAACTGATATGAAGGAATTATAGAGTTGCAAGATCTGCTGTATTAATTTGAACCAAATGCAGAAATTCATTGCCAAGTGAATTCAGCTGAAGTTTGAGCAAGGTCTGAACAAAGGATGAAAAGAAGCCGAAAGGAGTACTGAATCTGAGCTTGAAGTGCTGAATCTGAGGTTGCCGAGTGCTGGAATCTTAACTCCAGTTGAAGATAATCTGAATTTTGAAATTGAAGCTGTGAAGCTGGACAGATATGAAACAATGCAGAAAAATTTGTGCTGGAATGCAAGAAATCTGTGCTGAATTGAAAATTCTGTGTGGATTAGAAGAGGAATTGCAGTCCATTTGTAGCTGCCGAGTACTACATCTGATGAATCAAGATATTAAGTGTAAATTGTATCTGAAGTTGAAGGTGCACATTCAATTTCGAATCTAAGAAGAACCAATGGATGCTAGAAACTGCTAAAGAGAATAGAAAGGAAAGGCAGTGGCTTGGCTGAAATTCGACTTATGAGCAGAAATCAATTTTGAGTGGAACACTTGAGGTTTCCACTATCATTTGAAGCAAGTACTACTTGATACTAAGTGATTGAAGAAATCAGAGAATGGAAATGGATGCCATGGAGTTGAAACTCGAAACAAACAGTGAGAAACTGATTTAATTCAGAAATGTTCAAGGCAAGGGTAGTTGTAGAAATTACAGCTCACAAGTTTCAGCTATCAAGGCAGTTTTGTGCCAACTTGCGAATTGTTGATTAGTTGATGGAGATCAGGAAGTTAGTTAGATGACAGGAAAAAAATCTGTGCTAAAGTGAAGGAGGAAGTAGCACGCAAGTGGAAAATTGGTGTAGGAAGTTTGGAAGTCAATCAAAATCAGAAATTTTCATGCAAGCAGTTTTACACAAGTGTGGTATCAACTTGAGACCGAAATTGGCTTGGCTCAAAAGTTGGGAAGTCAAAATCTGAACACACTGCTGTTAAGTCTGAATGGAAGGTGAAGAAAAGCTGAGAAGAAGCTGAGCTAAATCCGAAACTGTAGTTGTGCAGAAGCTGAAACTAAACTGAATTTGAAGCTGAAAACTGGACATTTTGAGCTGAATATCAAGGATAGCTGCTGAAATGAGTAGGCTACGAATTATGGAATATCTTGAAGGATTGTTTGTGAAGCTGAATTGGAGAAATCAAATTTGAAAGTGGAGATGATAAGTGCAAAAAGCTGTGCCAAGTTCAAGGGCAGAAAATTGTTTACTATATCAAATTTGGTTCCATACAATCAATTCTGTATCAACTCTAAACTGAATCTGAGTTCTCTAATCTAGCATTGCGTTACTGAAATGAAATCAGAGTGGAAAATGCAGCTGGGAAAGGAAAAAAAAAACAGTGTCAAGAAGTCATTCAAACAGAAATTGTCAACTTGAAGCTGAAATTGACTTTCTTGGGCTGTGAATCAGGGAACAAAGATATGAATGTGTCAAAGAGTGATGAGTGTATCCTTTGCTGATCAGAATTGGAAGGAATGTGGCTGCTAGGATTGATAGATAAAAACAGAAAAATTTTGTAATGCCATGGTCTAAAGTGAAGCAATTGCATTCTCTACTACTATTTGAAACTAGGATCAATTGTGTAGCTGCTGAGGAGAAAACAGGTTCTTGATTCTGAAGGTGATGCCGTGATGCTGAAATCTGAAACAGAAAAAAAAAATTTGTGATGATAAAGAGGTGTGCCAACTCATGAAGGATTTGTATCAAGAGTAAGTTTCAAGAGTTAGAGAAGGATGTATGTGAGCATCAAATTTTTGTTCTAAATTGTTATTTGAAGTCTCAAGCTCTCTGATTAAATCTCTGATCCAAATGTGCTCCATTGTAATACTTGAGAGCAGGAAAAAAAAAAGAAAACAGTTTGAAGAAGAAGAAAAAAATTTGTGAAGCAAATCCTTTGATTGAGTTGTTTGAACTCTCCACTACCATTTGATTGCTAGATGGATTGGAGATGATTCTGAGAAGGACTTGGGAGCTGAGCACGACATGATTGAATAAAATGAGACCCAAAACAGAAAATTAACAACAGAAAGAAAAAGAGGAAAAATCAGGAAAGAAGAATGGAGAAAGCAAAGTTGGCACGCATATACAAAAATTGGCACATGTGAACAAAGAAGGTTTCTTCATCCAAATCAAGGGCAATTATTCAAGTTTGACTTCACAACACTTTTGAGATCATTAGGGGATTGTATGGAGAAGCAAAGAGCATCGAAAATATCCTCAAGCACTCAAGTCTTCCACTTTATCAATTTTTCCATTTCCTTGATTTCTATTCCACTTCTTACCATTTTCTATGTTTTCATTTGTTTTTGTAGATGTTGATCCTAATCATGATTAATGGTGAAGAGTAGATAATAAGCAAGCTTATGGTAGTGCAAAAAGCATGTGTGTTTGAGTGAGCTCCACTTCCATCATCAAGTTAGAACTTAAGGAGAGAGCCACCAAACTTTTCCTTGAAAGGCTAGTGAGTTGAATTCATCTCAATGACTCATGATGGATGAAAAGACTAAGTTGTTGATTTAAGGACAAGATACTAATCCATAGAGCTTAGATTTTTGAGAATTGACAACCTTAGGTAATTTCTTTTCATTTGCTTCTAATTATGCTTAAGTAAATCTAAGGGATACATACTTAGTGTTTTCGCGAGACGCTCAAGGTTAAGTGTGGGGGAGTTGATAGATACCATTTTATTGATCATTTGAGTTGCTAAAATCCATGTTTGACCTATGTTTTTATTTCTAAATTGTGAAATTGCCCTAGGTTTTAGGATTTCCTCTTATTTTGGACTTAATTGTAAATTTACACATTTTTGGATTATTTGGCCACTAATTTTCTGATATATTTTTTGTAGGCATGAAAGGGTCTTGGACCTAGGGCATATTGGGTCAAACTTGAGTCGGAAGTGAACCGGATCGAATTATCAAGCTTACGATTAATCCGGACCGTCCGATTCAAGAGCGGCTAGATCTGAGCCATCCAGGACCATCTGAAGCAATCCGAGCTAGGATTAGGGTTGATCAAGCAACCTGATCATGATCTGAAAGTTTCATCCCAATCAGAGCTAAATCAACCGTTGGATCAAGCTCGGAGGGCTCTAGATCGTCCATTCAAAGACTAAATTGATCTGGACCATCCGTTGCAAATCTGGAGGATCTGAGCTACCACAAGGCAGATCCTGACCCCTGATCAACATCCTCAAAGTTTGGCTCAAATCAGAGCAAGATCAGCCGTTGGATTGATGTGGAGAAATCTGGGCTGTCCAATGCTTATGTATTTAATCAAATTCTGCGCAGCTTCTTCCCTTCGTCGCGTCTCCGCCACACTGTTCATCTTCTTCGTGTTCTTCATTCCTTTAGCTAGTTTCTTCAATCCAAGGGGCGCGACCCCTCAATTCTTCTACTAGATCAATTGCTAGGCTATTGGGAATGTTCTCGGTGAATTTCCAGCTCCGAATTGGCCAAAACAGAGTTGTTGTGAGGTTTCCGCAGCTCTGTCATTTATTGCTTCAATCTCGGTTTTGCTCCATCCTTCATCCATCCGAGCAGTTCAGAGGGGTTCCCTGGAGTGCTTGGTTCATCCCCACACCATCCGCGCAATTGGACAATGCCAGATTGAGGAAATCGATTTGGATTTCAGATTGGTTCAGAGTGTGAGCTGGATTTGAGTCGCAGAGCTGTTTTTCAATGGTTTGCTGAGCTTACGGGTTCGAGGCTCACCCTTGCGTGACGAACAAGGAGTAATCGAGCTAGGGAAGGCTTGAGGAGTAGTTTAGCTAGCTAATTTTCATTGTTTAGCTGTAATTTCCATTTCTGAATGTTGTTTCAATTCTGATTTCGTTCGGTTGCTGTAGTTTTCCTTTTCACTTCGATTTTGTCTTAATTAGGTTCAATTCTTGCAGGTAGTCAGTTAGTGAACTTGTGTAGTGATAGATTGCGTTTAATTTCAGTTTATTTCTGTGTTTTATGCTTGCGTATCAGATCCTTGGTTGCGTGCCAACTTAATTCTGCGTATCATTCTTCTTTTCTGCAATTCTTTTTAGCTCTGAAACCTTTAGCTAATTTCGTATCTAGTATTTCAATTTAGTTGAACTAAGTTGTTCACTTTTAGCTTCAGTTCCTAGTTTTTGTTTAGCTCAGTGATTCTGCATTTCAGTTGGTATCCTTGCGTATCAGTTTTCCTTGTGCAAATGTTCAGTCCAAATTTCTGTCAACTTGCAGTTGTTGCTGCTGTAGTTTGAATCAAGTAAACCTTAGATTTTTATATCTTGTGCGAGCACTGTAATGTTCACTTGAATTCAGTTTGGCTTGTTGTGTTTATTCTGAATTTGAAGTGTTTTCTGGATTCCTGAAATTTCCTGCACATGTAGCAAAACAGTTTCAGATTGTGTATCAACCCCCAATCCTGCACTCTCCATTTTATTTCTAAAATTTCGACTTCAGCTCATCAATTTGCACTTTAATTGTTTGTTTCACATCCATTCACTTCACACCAGCTGCTGGGTTAATTTTGCAATCAATTTGTAGTTGTACTTCTGCCTCAAGGTTTTCTGAATTTCTGCAGTTTTATTTCTGCACGTTACAGATTTGGTTGTGCCAAATTCCTGCTATATTCCTGAATTTACTAGTCTACTTACTGAGCTTTGGCTTGAACCATCTGAGTTCCTTTCTGAACGTCGATTGTGTTAACTGGATCTTAATTTGTTTGTGAGTTCTGAGTACAGAGTTCCCTGTTTCAGTTTCCAGTTTAAGCCATTTGTTTTCATTCCTGTATTTCGGCAGTAATGTCCTGAATTGAGTTAGCATTCAGTTTTCATTCTTCTTTATGTATTCATGCAAAACATTTCACTAATATTTTGCCTTCCCGATCTGAATTGACTAACTAATCTGAATTCCCAGTCACAGTTAAACACTTCCTCTTGGCTTACTAGATTTTCTTTGTATCAAGTCAAGCTCAATTTTGGCACTTTGTATCAAAGGGAGCTTGGGTACTGATTGGTATCAATTTAGAGGGTATTTTTAGTGTGTCATGGTGTTTGGTATCAACTAGTATAGCATTTAGCCTTTTCTGAATTCTCTCTGTATTGGTTGGCTCCCGCATGTGCAGTTAGCTTGTGCTGAATTGTTTGAAGGTTGATTGCTAAACTTTGGTGGCTAGCTTTAGTTGAAGCTTACTTGTTTGCGAAAATTTCCATGCACTGTTTTATTCCTTTGATTGGCATTTATTTTGCATTTACACTAGTTTAGTTTCCTCATTTTAACTGCTATTTCATTTCCAATTGCAATCCAAACCCAGATTCACATTCGAAACCCGAAAATTCACAAACGACACATAAATACAAGCTCGAATCAAACAACGTCAATTAGTCCCGAGGAAAAATACGACCTGTGGCCCCTTTACTACGTTTTCATATTTTGATTGCAAAAAGGGTTTCCAGCTTTCATTCATATTTAAATTCTGATTGGACCCACATTCGTGACACATAGTTTGGGCTTATCATGGTGCCTGAAAATGTGCTGCTCCGCCAGGCAGCTCACCAAGTACGCGTCCATCCTTCCACACCAAGACCCCATCACGCTCACGAATGATAATACCCGACTTCGCAAAAGCTCGCCGACCCAACTGACAATCTTGTTTAACCATGGGCACGGTCCCGCCTTTGGTGACGTCAACACCAACTGACATAAGACAATCAGTGATGATGTGACCAAAAGGCATATAAACTGTGCGACGACTCGGCTCACGGTAGGATAGGATAGACTGAAAAATGCTCTCCATGATATCAAAGTCCATCCGGCAATGCATGCCGTAGAGCATGAGGCAGTGGTAGGGTCGGATCTCGGCCAACGGCTTTGAAGTAATGGGTAAGATGCAATTTGTGATGATCTTGAAAAGGACATAATCAGCTGGAGCAAGGCGGAGGGCTGCAAAAGTGAGGAAAACTGGACCCAATTCGTCAAGCCCGGTAGGGCGAGGATGACCAAAGAAGTGCTGATAGATAGAGTCGGGAGTAACATCTGCGAACGAGGCCAGCAGAGGATCAGGGAGCTCTGGATAAATCGAATAGAGGTTAGGTGATCGTCGTCCACCTAAGTATTCGGCTAAAATCTCATAAGAAAAATCAAGGTTCATTTTCCCGACACGAGTAGTGAACTCGAAACCCCCTTGAGGACCTTGTTGCAGGTTGTTGTAGAATTCAGAGACTAGGTCGTAATTTATGGTCCGTACTAAGGAAAGAAGAAAACCCAGATTGTAGTAAGTGACAATCTCCATGACAGAGGGGCAGTACTCAGTTAGGAAGGGAACATCAATGGATCGACATGGTAAAAGTTTAAAGGTCCTTGCTTGAAAGGCCTGTTCACAGGCCGCATTCGGAAATCAGGAGTTAGAAGACGGTTGTGGCCTTCTGGAAGGGGCAGAGGAGGAAGGGGCTTTCCCCCTCGAGCTGCCCTCAGCAGCGTCCTTGCCCTTGGAAGATCTCCTAAGGAGTTGAATTGATTGTACAATCATGATTGAATCAATTTGGCAAGGTGATCATAGACCAAATCAAGAATTGATCATGTAAGAGAACACCCAATCAGAGATAGAAAATGAGATGAATGATAGATTTGTTCATATGATCAAGTATGGAAAGAAGGTTCACGACAAGTGCAATAGGGTCACGGTACAACAGCAAGAACACGAACCAAAACATGGTTAGCTTCCAAAACATAGTTTATGAACTGTTTGAAAAGAAAACCGAAGCCAAACACTTACTTTGGTGTCATTGAAGAGATTCTTGAAGTTTTGAGGGGAAAGAGCTTGCGCAGAAGAAGCCTCGGCGCAAGAGGAACTCGAAGCAAGTAGAGAACTTGCAGAGATCAGGGAGACGCCCGCAGAAACTTCGCACAAACTCGCTCGCACGGGAAGGAGGGAGACGCACGAACACTCTCGTTCATACAGGGTGCACAAGAAGGGTTTTCGGCGCTAGGGTTGGGAGATGAAAGAGTTTCGCGAAGTTAATCGGTTGGTGGATCGGTCCACCAACCAGAATTTAATGCGTCTGAACGGATCACCGTTCGATCTGATCGCACCTAGACCGATCAGGCTACAGCCTGATCGGACTGAGCGGATCCTGATCGGTCGGGTGACCGATCAGGTGCGCTCCTGATCGGTCGGTTGACCGATCAGGACACGAACAGTAGGGTCCGGAGGAAAACTGCTGGGCTCCCTGATCGGTCTGTGGACCGATCACCATAGGGTGCCAGATTCGAGGACCGATCCAGGCTAGCTCAGTACACTTAGTCAAATTCCGGAAGGTCACGGCTTGCCTCGCGATCGGTCTGTGGACCGATCACCACAGGAAGGAGCCAGATCGGTCCGGGACCGATCAGCCCTATGCCTGATCGGTCCGGTGACCGATCAGGGTTCCTGATACTCCCTGATACGAACTGAAATGTTCAGTTTCAGAATTTCTGAAACTTTCCAACGAGATCTGTGAATTTATCGAACCTTGGACATGATCTCATGACTAAAATTGATCCTGAACAAGGATCAAAGGTTCTTATGGGTTCAATAATCACTTTGACCCATCCAAATAGAGTCAAACTCAATCAAACACTCAATCAAGCAAATTCAAACAAGTTTTGGTTCCAAATCCAAGTTTCCAATCAAGTTGCCTTGATTGGAATGTCCAAGTATGATCATGGAGCCAAATACACATATGTTATGCATTGGTTTTCCCCATACTTGGTCACCACCGTGATTATTATCTCGTCAACTTAATTTCTCAAGGGATGCAATGACATTTTGAGAAATTTAGTTGATCCTAACATCTCACCTCATATCTAGCAAACAAAAATGTTTTGTTAACCCTTATAGTTTGTGTAAGATGTCCCCAAGTTACCCAATTGTTTCCCCAACAATTTGAATAATCATGAAGGGTTTGATTACAAATAGAAAAACTATGAAGCGCGACACAATCCCAACTCCCGTCTTAGAAAACTAAATTTATTTTTCAGGAAGTGGTTTAGTGAAAATGTCGGCTAGGTTTGATTTGGACTCTACATGTGAGAGTACAATATCTCCCTAGCTACATGATCCCTAATGAAGTGGTGTCTTACTTCAATGTGTTTGGTCCTAGAGTGATGGACTGGATTCTTGGTTAGGTTAATTGTGCTTATGTTATCACATAACACTTGCACACCCTTGTAACTCAATCCATAGTCCTCTAAAGTATGTATCATCCACAACAATTGCGATACAGTCTCTCCCATGGCGATATATTCTGCCTCGGTCGTGGAGAGAGCAACGCAATGTTGCTTCCGACTCGACCAACTCACTAAGGATGAACCTAAGAATTGGCAACCCCCACTTGTGCTCTTTCGGTCCAATTTACATCCAGCGTAGTCGGAATCCGTATAGCCAATTAAATCAAAAGATTCGGTACGGGGGTACCATAGACCGACTCCAATTGTGCCTTTGAGATATCTCAAAATTCGCTTAACAGCAATTAAATGAGATTCCTTGGCACAAACTTGATACCTAGCGCACATACCTACAACAAATAGTATATCAGGTCGACTAGCTGTAAGGTATAACAAAATACCTATCATGCTTCGATATTCAGTCAAATCAATGGGTTTACCACTCTCGTCATTGTCTAATCTTGTGTTTGTGGCCATGGGAGTGGTTACCTCTTTTGAATCACTCATATTGAATTTTCGAAGCATTTCTTGTGTATACTTTGATTGGTGCACATGGATACCATCGCGAGTTTGCTTGATTTCAAGTCCAAGGAAGAAAGTCAACTCTCCCACTAGACTCATTTCAAACTCACTCTCCATGTGTCCAATGAACTCATTTAAATAGCCCTTATTGTTAGAGCCACAAATTATGTCATCGACATATACTTGGGCCACAAATATATTGTCACCATCTCTTCGTAGAAATAGTGTAGGGTCTATTTGGCCTCTAACGAAGCCCTTCTCAATTAGGAATATTGACAACCGCTCATACCAAGCCCGGGGTGCTTGTTTAAGGCCATAAAGTGCCTTTTTGAGCTTGAACACGTGATTTGGAAATTCGGTACTCTCAAACCCCGGAGGTTGTTCAACATAGACCTCTTCTCGAATTAAACCATTTAGAATGGCCGATTTAACGTCCATTTGATATAATTTGAAACCACGATGTGTTGCAAATGCTAGCATCAATCGGATGGATTCTAATCGTGCCACAGGAGCATAGGTCTCATCATAATCAAGGCCTTCAACTTGACTGTAGCCCTTGGCTACCAAGCGTGCATTGTTTCTAATGATTTCTCCCTTATGGTTCAATTTGTTCTTAAAGACCCATTTGGTTCCAATAATGGAGGTCTTCTTGGGTCTAGGGACTAAGTCCCAAACTTGACTTCTCTCAAATTGACCTAGTTCATCTTGCATTGCAATGATCCAGTCGGGATCATTTAATGCTTCACCAATTTTCCTAGGTTCCATTTCGGAAATTAGGGCAACTTCATTAGCCTCATTTCGGAAGAATGATCTAGTTCTAACCCCCTGATGGATGTCTCCAACAATTTGGTCTTGGGGATGACTAGAGGCTATTCTAGTTTGCCTTGGTATTGGTGGTGCTTCTTGAACGGGTTCACCAGACACAAGTTCAGCCTCAGGATCCGGCTGATCAATGGGTTGTCTAGGTTCACCGTCATCAGACTCATCACCATCAACAACACTTGGAGTTTCATTCAAACTTAGTCTCCTAAGTTCGAGTTGAACTCCTTCTATATTTTCTGATTGATCACTTGATTTTGGAATTTCTTCAAAGACCACATCAGAAGACTCTTCAACTAATCTAGACTTCTTGTTATAGACTCGATAGGCTTTGCTAATGAGGGAGTACCCGACTAGTATCCCTTCATCAGCCTTTGCCGTGAACTTTCCAAGGTGGTCCTTGGTGTTTAGAATGAACACCTTACAACCAAACACCCTAAGGTGTTTAACCGTAGGTGGTTTCCCAAACCAAAGTTCATGGGGAGTCTTTCCTAGAAACCTATGGATGAGGACTCGATTTTGCACATAACAAGCTGTATTTACAGCTTCTGCCCATAAGTAACTCGGGAGTGAGTACTCATTAAGCATGCTTCGTGCGGCCTCTTGAAGCACACGGTTCTTCCTCTCTACAACACCATTTTGTTGTGGTGTTCTAGGAGTGGAGAACTCATGCTTATAACCTCTATCTTGACAAAACTCTAAAAACCTTTGATTTTGAAATTCACCTCCATGATCACTTCTAATTGTCTTAATGGTTGATGATTTCTCATTTTCAACTCTTCTACAAAAAGAAATGAAAACATCTAAGGTCTGGTCCTTATAGTTTAAAAAGTAAGTCCATGTATATCTAGTGAAATCATCAATGATCACCAAGCAATATCTACTTCCATTCAAAGATATGATGGTACTACAATCAAATAGATCCATATGAAGTAAATCTAATGCATTGGAAGTACTTACAGCGCTCTTACCTTTATGTGCAGATTTTGTTTGCTTACCCATTTGACATGCATCACAAAGTTTGCCTTTTTCATACTTGATGCTCGGTAAGCCACGGACTAATCCCTTGTTGGCCAACTTCCGGATGTTCTTCAAGTTCACATGAGCTAGCCTCCGGTGCCAAAGGGTGGACTCTTCTTCTTTTGACATGAAACACTTAGCAGAAACATTAGTAGCACTTTTAAATGAAACTTGATAAATATTGTCTACTTGTTCCTACTAGTACTGTGTCCAAGGTGTCATTGTGTCTAACTAGACATTGACTTGGTTGGAAATCAATTGTGTAACCCGTGTCACACAATTGACTCACACTTAGGAGATTAAATTTCATCCCCTTGACTAGAAGAACATTTGAAATTCTAAGACATTCGGATATTTGAATATCTCCTATCCCTATGACCTTAAGACTACCATTGTTACCAAATGATACATTACCTCTACTTTTCTTGTGAAGTGTGGTAAACAATGATCTATCCCCGGTCATGTGTTTGGAGCATCCACTATCAACGAACCAAGTTGATAGATGCTCCCCCTCAATCATAACCTACACAATTCGAAAAATAGAAGTTTTAGGTACCCAAACCTTGGGACCTAAAGCATCAACTAAACATGACTTAGGCACCCATGCCTTGACAACTTTCTTTTGAGTTTTGGGTGTCCTAGATTGTCTCATGTCAGTCTTAGACATGAGAGACACAAATGAGGGTTCCTTAGGGCGGTAACCAATACCATCCCTATTGTAAACTGCCCTTTGGGCATTTAGGATCATATCTAGGGTCTTAGAGCTAGTTGAGAACTTCCCAAGAATATTCTTGAGCTTCTCAACCTCACTCTTCAATGATTGGTTTTCCTCTAGCAATTCATCATGCGAATCATTGACTTCCTCAACCTTAGAGGATTTCAAATTTACAATCTCATGTTTCAAAGATTTAATTTCATCTTCTAGCAATTCAACATGCAAATCATCAATGTTATCATCTCTAGAAGCCTTCAATTGATCAATTTCTAATTGCAATGCTTTAACTTTATTTTTGGACTTCTTAAGCATACTAGTTAAACATGCAATTGCTTTATAACACTTTTCAAGCTCGGGAGAAGTTACCTCTTCATCATCCGAGGATGATGAAGCCGCATTTGAGGAGCTTGAAGATTCATCACTACCCTCCTCTCCAAGAGCCATGAGTGCCACTTGCCTTGTGCTCTTCTCCTCCTTCTCTTCATCGGATGAACTAGAGGATGACTCATCCCAAGTGGCCTTCAATGCCTTCTTCTTCTTCTTCTTGGATTTCTCTTCTTTTCTTTTGGATTTTTCCTCCTTCTTCTTGAGTTTCGGACATTCACTCTTAAAATGCCCTTTCCTACCACACTCAAAGCAAGAGGCATTAGTCTTATCAAGTTTGGATTCACTAGTGTTACCTCTACCCTTGAAACGTCGATCCCTTCTCATCATCCTTCGCACGAAGTTCGCCATTTCGGATGAAGAGGAGTCACTGCCATCTTCTTCGAAATAGGACTCCGATTCGGAAGAGGATGAAGATGAAGAGACTTCCTTCTCCTTCTTCTTCTCCTTCTTCTTCTTGTTGGTTCGGTCCCCTGAAACTAAGGCAATCCCCTTCTCCTTGGGGCCTTTGTTAGCCATTTCATGCAATTCCATCTCACAAAATAAATCATCTAACTTTACAATAGATAAATCCTTGGATACTTTGTAGGCATCCACCATGGATGACCACAAAGCATTCCTTGGAAATGCTTTCAAAACATACCTCACAAGGTCGCGATTCTCGACCTTTTCATCAATTGAATGAAGTCCATTGAGGACTTCCTTGAACCGGCTATGGAGCTCACTTACCGACTCATTCTCCTTCATGGAGAGATTTTGAAGTTGATTGAGGAACAAGTCCCTCTTGGCAATTCTAGAGTCTCGGGTGCCTTCATGTAGCTCAATGAGTTTGTTCCACAAGTCCTTTGCACTTGTGAAAGGACCAACCTTGATGAGTTGGTCTTTGCTCATGCCACATTGTAGAGTGACAACCGCCTTTGCGTCGGCTTCACTTTTTCGTGTTTGTTCAGCAGTCCATCGAGAAGACTCAAGTTCTTTGCCTTCATCATCCTTAGGAGGGGTGAATCCCTCTTTCACCGCGAACCAAGTATGGATATCCATCTTCAAGTAGTATTCCATCATTGATCTCCAATACTGAAAATCAGCGCCATCAAAGAATGGAGGTCGGGTGGTGGAGAAGCCTTCTCTCAAAGCCATCTGATTGATAACTCTCGGATGTTAAGCCGTAAACAGAGCACCAAGCTCTGATACCACTTGTTGGAAACGAGATGGCTAGAGAGGGGGGTGAATATAGTCAATCACTTTTCTCTTTGGCACTTAACAAGTTTCTGCAACTTAGAAGTCAGTAGCACAGCGGAAAGAATAGAAAACAAGGTATGCAGAAAACTAACACACAAACAAACCAAACACAGCTAGCAAGATCGCTAACAAGGAGGATTTACAAGGTTCGGGGATAACTTGCCCCTACTCCTTGGCGTGCCCTTAAGGTGGGTGATCCCTTGATCGTCGGCAGATCAAGCCCCGGTTGGCATCGGATATAAAGCAACCTCCTTCTCGGTGGAGAAACCTCTCCACAGTGTTTCAATCACAAATAAATGTTTAAGCTCAATGAAACAACAAGAAGGATCTTACTCAAGCACTCAGCAAGGACAAGAACACAGCAAGCTTCCCTGAGCTCCACCCAGTGGCGATCTCACGCAAGAACCCTTCTTCGTGTCTTCCCACTGTCGGACTCCCAGCCCCTTGTTCTCTCCTTCAAGTACTCAAGTAGTGGATGATTGCTTCTCGATCGCTTGCTCAGAATGATGGAAACTTCAAGAACACAGCAAGCAGTTGTGGAGAACTCAAGGCGGCAAGAACTCAAAACACAGGCTGTAGAACACTGCTTCACCGAAGCTGTCTCTCGTCCCTTTTATTTCTCCACTAAGCATCAAGTGACCTCATCTCCAGCAGCCTCCAGCTGCCTCACTGCCAACGCCAGCTACCACTGCACCCTTACTGAACTTCCTGAGCTCCCTCAGCCAAGCTTCAGTCAGCGGCTTCAGTCCTGCAGCTCCAGCCGTTGCAACCTGAGATGAGAAATGGACAAACCTGCTCCAAGGAAAGCCTCCATTGACTTCTCCTTGAGTGTTTGAATCCTCCCCTGTCACCTGCAGATTAATCAGACTGTTAGAGCAGTATATCACACAGTAAATCATATACCAGAGGCAAACATCAGCGAATCGGATACGGTCAGACGCGATCAGAGCGTCTGACAGTGCAATTTAAATTAAAGTGATCGGTCACCCGACTGATCAGAGCGACTCCTGATCGGTCACCAGACCGATCAGGCTAGGTCCAGACCGATCAGGCTCCGTCCTGATCGGTCCCCAATGCTCAATCAGAAATCGCGATTTCTTTGTGACTTCTCCTAGATCGATCACCAGACCGATCCCAGGTTGTGGATCGATCACCCGAACGATCCACCCCTTTCTTGGGCGATTTCTGAGCTTCGCAGTCCAGACCTCCTGATCGGTCACCAGACCGATCAGATCATGACCAGACCGATCAGGCTCCGTCCTGATCGATCATAGAGAGGAACCTGCGACGCTTGATCATTCTCTGGAACGATCTGCACAGTGATCCTGATCGGTCACCAGACCGATCAGGTGCAGATCAGCAGGGGAACTCAACCTCACTGGTTTGCTCCCTGATCGATCACCAGACCGATCAGGAGCCAAGCAGTGGGTGAAACACACACTCCCTGATTGGTCACCGGATCGATCAGGAGCAGTACAATAGGTTCCCAACCTCACTGTGTGCTCCCTGATCGGTCACCAGACCGGTCAGTCATTGCTGGATCGGTCACCAGACCGATCCACAACAGGACAGCGTGCCAGCTTCCCTGACCGATCACCAGACCGATCCAGAGACTTAAACTTAGCCCTCCAAGCTAAGTTTCCATCCACCTTAGCCCTCCAAGCTAAGGATTTTTCACCTAACCCTCCAAGTTGGGAATTTGCACCTAACCCTCCATGTTAGGACTTTTCACCTAGCCCTCCAAGCTAGGACTTTTCACCTAGCCCTCCAAGCTAGGACTTTTCACCCAACTCTTCCAGATTAGGACTTTCCAAACCTAGCCCTCTAAGCTAGGACCTGACCCTCCAAGCCAGGACTTTTTCACCTAATTCTCCGGGATGGGAATTTGCACCTAACCCTCCAAGTTAGGACTTTTCACCTAGCCCTCCAAGCTAGGACTTTTCACCCAACCTTTCCGAGTTAGGACTTTTCCAACACCTAGCCTCCCAGACTAGGACTTTTCAACACCTAACCCTCCAGGTTAGGATTTTTCAACACCTAGCCTCCCAGACTAGGATTTTCCATACCATGCCTGATCCCCGACCAGGACTTAATCATAATCATCAAAATCATAATCAACCTAAACTAAAATCGATGTCAACACCAAAATAACAATCAAGGCCAGACTGCATCAACAGTTTCTTGATGTTATTTTGCCCGAGACGGACAAAAGATCAAGTGTGGGGGAGTTGGCTAGTGTTTTGGAGTCATTTTGTAGTAAGGAGGCATTTCATTTCAAAGAAAAAAAAATTTTGTGAGGTTGACTCAAAAAGGTGCCAAGTTGAGTTGAGTTGAGTTGGTGTCAAGAATGAGCAATCTGAACTGAAGCAATTAGAGATCTAGATTAGATTCCTTATCATACTTTGAAGATTCAAGTGGCAAGCAATGGAAAATCTGAGGAAAATGGCACACCAACAAAGAAAAAAATCAGTGCCAAAAAGAAAAGAAAAGGCTATGGAGCATTTTTCGGCTGGCAGATTTTCTATTCGGCTGAAAACTCAGATAGAGCTGAATTTGCAGCTGTTTGTGCCAAAGGAAATTCGGCTAAAGAAGGCAGAATTTTGTACCAATGATTCAAGGAAATTCGGCTGAAGAAGGCAGAATTTTGTACCAAAGATTCAATTGGCACGCAGCGAGAAAAGTTGTGCCAAAGTGAAGGAGAGAAAAATCAGTAATGTACTCGCAGCTGTACAAATCCGAAATTAATGCAAGGACTACTGATAAGGATTAAGAACAAACTCTTTACCAGTTGGCAGAAATTTTGGAGATCAGAAATGTTGAGAGTGTAAGCTAGAAATGCAGCTAGAAAAGGAAAAGTTAGATGGAATGCTAGTGAGGTAGTTGTGTGTCAAGTTGAAGCTAAAATTAGATTTTTCCGAAGCTGTGAAGTGGGGGAATAAGTATATCCATGTATTAGGAAATGTTAAGTATCCCCACTGCTGATCAAAACAGAAAAGAAATGTGGTTGCTTGGATTCTTTCAGATTAGAACAGAAAAAAAGAAGATAATGCAGTGAAGTGGAATCCGAAACAGCTTGAATCAGTGTCTCCACTACTCTTGATGTTAAATGCTGTGAGAATCAGAGAATTGCGAGGCTCACAAGTAATGCCATGGAGCTGGAAGCTGAAACAGAAAAAAAAAAAAGAGAAGAGAATGATAGAGGAAAGTGTGCCAACTTAAAGTGGTGTGTATCAAAAGGGAGTTGCAAGAGTTAGTGAAGGATATATGTGGAGCATCAAATTTTTGTTCCTAATTGATATTTGAAGTCTCAAGCTCTCTGATACAAACTCTGATCTGAATGTGCTCCATTAGAAGATTTGAGAAAAGAGAAAAAAAAGAGAGAAGAAAACAGTTTGAAGAAAAATTGTGAAGCAATGTCCTTATTTTGGGTCATTTGAATTCTCCACTACCATTTGATTGTTAGGATGGATTGGACTGATTCTGAGAAGGACTAGGGAGCTGAGCATATCATGATGGAACAAAAGGAAGAACTAAAACAGAATCAGCAGCTGATCATATATAAAAAAAAAAGTTGGAAGCAGAAAAAAAAATGAGAAAAGAGAAGAAGGAAACAAGGTTGGCACACCATTGGAGTTTCGGCACTTTAAATCAGTGAAGTTTCCCTCATCTGAATAAATCCTTTGTTCCAATACATCCTGACTTTACTAGAGAGAAACAAAGAAAGAAAAAAAATGAAAAATGAGAAAAGAGGAATGAAGGAAGCAAAGTTGGCAAACAAGGTGGACAATTGGCACAAAGAGACTAGTGAGGACTTTTCATCAAATTCTTGAAGGGCAATGCCATAGCCTCACTCCATCACACTTTTGACTTCATTACAAGGACTGACAAGAGGGGAAAGTGCATCAAAAATATCCTTGAGCATTCAAGTCTTCCACTCCATCAATTTTCTATTTCCTTGTCTTTCACTTCATTTTTACCATTTTCTATGTTTTTCACTTATTTTTGTAGATGTTGATCCTAATCATGAATAATGGTGGAGAGTAGATAATAAGCAAGCCTATGGTAGTGCAAGAAGCATGTGTGTTTGAGTGAGCTCCACTTCCATCATCAACTTAGAACTTAAGGAGAGAGTCAGCAAAACTTCCCTTGAAAGGCTTAGTGAGTTGAATTCATCTCAATGACTCATGAAAGATGAAAAGGCTAAGTTGTTGATTTAAGGATGAGATACTAATCCATAGAGCTTAGATTTTTGAGAATTGACGACCCTAGGTAATTTCTTTTCATTTGCTTCTAATTATGCTTGGAACGAGTCTAGGGGATACATATTTAGTAGTTTCGCGAGACGCTCAAGCTTAAGTGTATGGGAGTTGATAAGTGCTATTTCATTGATTATTTCAGATGTTAAAATCCATGTTTGACCCACATTTTACATGCGTAACATTGAATTTACCCTCGATTCCATAGATTAGTTCTATTTTGGGCTTTATTGCAAATCTTTATACATTTGAAATATTTTTTGAACTTAATTGTCGATCTATTTTTGTACGCATGAAAAGATCATGGACCGAGGTCAAGAATGGTCAGGATCAGGTTCAGATCAAGGCGATCAAGCTCTGGAGAACTGTGAGCCGTCCATTCAGAAGTTAAGCAGATCTCGATCACTGATAAGTGTCATTTTATTGATCATTTTATATGCTTAAATCTGTGTTTGACTCATATTTTACTTGTGAAATTGTGGATTCACCCTAGGTTTTAGGATTTATACCCTTTTTGGACCTAATTGTAAATCTTGTTATATTTGAGTTGTTTTGTCACTAAATTTTTGATCTACTTTTGTAGGCTTGGAAGGATCATGGACCTAGGTAATGTTAGGTCAAAGTTGAGTCAAAGTGGACTGGATCAAGTAATCAAGTTCCGATTCATTTGGACCGTCCGATGAGAGAACGGTTAGATCTAGACCATCTGATAACTTTTGGCAGATCCGAGCTGGGGTTAAGTTTAATCGAGAGATCAGATCAAGATCTGAAAGTTTCAGCCCAATCGGAGATCATCTAGCCGTTGGATCATGATTAAAGTGATCTAGACCATCCATTTCAAACATCAGCTTGATCTGAGCCATCCGCTATAGATCTGGCAGATCCGAGCTACCCGAGGATGATCCTGACCTCTGATCAAGATCTGGAAATTTTGAATCAAATCGGACGAGGATCCACCGTTGGATGAAGCGGGATTAATCTCAGCCGTTCAAATTAAATGGGTTAAGTTTAAATCGGAAATTCCCTCGGCAGATCTCGTCGTCGCGTCTTCGCAGCTCAGCTTCGTTCTTCTTCGTTCTTCTCCGGTTTTACTTCATTTCTTCGGCGATTTTCTTTAGTGAAGGCGTGGCCAACTCGATCACGATCTTGGATCAAGATCTGGATCCTTGGGAGAAGGTTTCAATGGCGAATTTAGCTTCAGATTGCGCCAGATGCAGTTTTGAGCAGATCTGACATTGGAGTTTAATCTTCCACTGATTTGCGAGTTTAAGGGGTTCTTGACTGGCCTTTGTGTGACGAACAAGGTGGTCTCGAGACAAGAGAGTGATTGAGAGTTAATTTTCTTATTGTATTTCTGTTTTTAAGTTGTAATTTCGGATTTTGCCCTGTTCTTTATTGTTTCTGAATTTCAGATTTCTTAAGTTTCGTTTTCAGCTTAGTTACTGCTTTAATTAGTTTCCATTATGCTAGTTAATGAGATAAAATGTTTGTTAGTGAATTCTCAAGTTTAATTTCAGTTCGTTCTATGTTTTCTTGCTTCCGTGCCAATTTAAATAGCTGCGTATCAATTTTTAAAGTCTGCATTTTCAGTTTTTCAGCTATTAGTTGCATTTCTGAATTTTCTCTACCTTAATTAGGTTTCGTTTCTGCAATTCAACTAGACAATTTACTTGTTAGTGAAAGATTCCATTTAATCTCAGTTTATTCCAATTTTATTTCTGCGTATGACTGTTTTTCCTGCAAACTCAGTTTTATTTCTGAATTTTTCAGTCCATTTCGAAATTCAGTGTAAGTCTAGGATTAATTCCTGAAAATTGAGTCAATATTTAGTGTATCAAGGCACTGAGTCTAGTTTACTTAGCATTGGAATTGTTTTTTTTCAATCCAATCCAATTCTATTTTCTTAATTCTGTTCAGTTTGTGTGTGCTAGTTTCAGTTTATGTATCATCTCAATTCACTTTTGATCAGCTGTGCATTTCAGTTGTCCTTGCATGTCAGTTCGAGCTCAAGTCCTGCAAGTTACAGTTTCAGCACCTGTAGTTCGTGTTAGTAAACTTTAGATCTTCTAAATTTTGTTTGAAACTAGAGTGTGCAATTTAGATTTAGTTGCAAGTTGTTCTGCATTTGAGTTACTCTGCATCCCTACACATGAATTTCTGCCTTAGAAGTTTCTGAGCTGATTTTCAATCTGATTTCGAATTTCTTCCTTCAATACTGCGTATTAGATCCCTGATAGCCTAGCCTACCAAGCTGAGCTGAACATCTATAATTTCTGCAGTTAATCCCCATTCTTGGCACATAAGTTTCCTTATTGCTTTGTATCAAGTTTGCTTTTATTCTGCACATTGTATCAAGAGAGGTTTAGGCAACGTTTGATGTCAAGTTAGATGTTGTTTTCAGTGTGGTATATTGCTTGAAATCAGTTAGGGTTGCATTTGGATTGTTCTTGAATTTTATCATTCATGTATGCATGTGATGCTCTTTATGTTTGTAGTTAGTATTTGTTTCAAGTTAGGTTGTTTCCGAAAATTACCAACACTATTTTTATTCCTTTGCTGAGCATTTGGATTGTAGTTAAATTCAGATTTATTCTTCACATTCGACTTGGTGCATTGGTAGATTAAATTTCCAATTAGTTAATTTCATTAGTTGCATTTATCTCATTGGCTCATTTAGTTAAGCTTCCTTTCTTTCTATTGCATTTTCAATGCTAATTGAACCAAAACCCCAAATCATATCTGAAACCCAAAAACATTAACGACACATAAACTCGAGCACGAATCACACAACTTGAACTAGCCCTTGGAAAAATACGACTTGTGGCCCCTTTACTACGCTTTTCTTCTTTGATTGCAAAAAGGGTTTCCAGCACATTTATAAATTTTTAAAATTCTGATGGATCTACATTCGTGACAAATTTAATTAGCTAAATTGGGTCCATCAAATTTTTGGCGCCGTTGCCGGGGAACATACTAGTTGAGTTGTTTGATTTTTGCTTGTATGCTTTTGGACATATCATTGGGTTCTATTTTATTTTGCTTTATCTCTTGTATACGATTGCTGCCATTTTTTCTTGTTTGTTTTGTGACAGGGATGCAAAATCAAAATGTGGTCACCAGAGGACTGTAAAGAGATCACAAGTGCACTGTCAGAGTTAAAATTTTGGTTGAATCATTTGAATCAACAAATAACCAACAGGCCTTCATCTACTTACCAGCCACCATTACAACAATTCGATCAACCACAGCAATTCCAACAATTTCAGCTGGATTTTCAGCCAAGTCTATCAAATTTCCAGAATTTTCAGAATGGGCAGCCACTATTGCAAAATTTTCAGCCCAATCAACCAAATTTTCAGTAAGAGTTTCAGCCCCAGTTTCAGCAATTTCAGCCTTCTAATCCGAATTTCCAGCCTACATTTCAGCAATTTGAACCTCAATTCCAGCCATATCAACAGGGGCAGCAAGTGTGTCAAACATTTCAGCAAGATCCGCCTCAAAACCAGCCATTTTATCAGCCCACACAGCCCTTGAATCAAAATTTTCAGCCTTACAACCAAGGGTTTCAAAATCAGAATTTTCAGCCCTTGCCACAGAATTTTCCACACCAAAATTAGAACTTTCAAGGCTACAACTCCCAGCAAAGTTTCCAAGAATATCAGCCCTTTAATCAGCCTCAACAGCCATGTTTTCAACCAAATCAGCAAGCTAAAAATTTTCAGCCTACTTCATCCTTTCAAAATCAGTCAAGGAGCTATGCTAACCAAGGAGGCTTTGAGAATCTTAATAAGAATGAGGCACAACAACAAAGAATAGAGGAGATTTATCAACAAGTTGTACAATATCATCAAAAGCAGCAAAGGCTTCAAGACATCGAAAGAGGCGTTGGACAAATTTCTAGTCAAATGAATCAAATGCCAGTTCAAGGTGACCCTAGTGCAGGGCCAAATCTTTCTTTAATGGATCTTGCAATTTTAGAAGAAGAAGAAGAAGAATACATTAAAGTCTGGGCACCTACAGCATGCATTCCTCCGGAGACTCCTATTCAAAATCCAATTCCCAATTTTTCAGCTCCAGAAGAAGAAACTGAAGCTCCACAGGACCATTCTAGACTTTTATTTTCTGATGATAGTGTTGTTAGTGGTCCTAATTTTTCTAATGTTGTTGTTGCAGATATTGTAGAAGAAGCATGCAGAGGAGATGATTCCATAGGTGTAGGGGATTGCACTAAGCCCCAGGGACCACCACAAGATTTAGAGAATGAACCAGAAAGTGTAGGGACTTGCATGGTGGAAGCAAGCACCCAAGGATCACCAGTTGATTGTCCACCAGAGCCTGAGGCTGAAGAGGAGCATGAACATGACCAGGAGGAGACCACAGATACACCTTCAGGTATTATCCAGCACGCTCAGGTAAGTATTTCTCCTTTTTGTTCAGAAAAATGCAGCAAGTACCTAGTGCTAACTTTATTGATTCTGATGAATTTATTGATATACCTTGTGTAGAGATTGTTTGTGAAAATCCAATAGAGGTACCAAACATTGATTTCATTGATCGTCCTGCATTACTTGATACATCTCTTGCTATGGATAGCGAAATAATTTTAGAGGCACCCATAATGGATGTAGTTTGTTATGATGATATTCTTGATACATATTATGTTGATAGTGAAAAATTTTTAGAAGAGCCTGAAATTAAAGTTGTTTATTATGAAGAATCTCTTGCTATTTCTTATGCTGAAATTGAGTGTGAAATACTTATGGAGGTACCTGAGATTGATCTTATTGGCTGTGGAACATTTCTTGATACACCTTTGATGGATTTTGATTGTGAAAAATTTTTAGAAGAACCTGAAATTGAAGTTGTTTATTGTGAAGAATCTCTTGTTATTTCTTATGCTGAAATTGAATGTGAAAAACTTCTGGAGGTACCTGAAATTGACTTTATTGACTGTGACACTTTTCTTGATATATCTTATGTAGAAACTGCTTGTGAAAAATTTACTGAGGTACCCAAAATTGATTTTATTGGATGCGATGCATTTTTAGATACATTTTATGTAAAGATTGATGATATTGCATTTTTTTTCTTACCCTGCACGCTTGAGGGAGGTCTTACATGGTTTTGCAGGGTCCAGAAGACTACTGGAATGGGTACTCCACCTAAACAGTCTCCGACCTCCTGGAAGATTTTCCAAAAAGAATAAAGAGGGAGGAGATGATCTTGCTTTAACTTATAGTACTCCACCTCTGAAGTGGCTATTGCACTTAAATCACCTTCGGCCACCTGGACAGTTTACTGCGAAGAATAAGTGTGGGGGAGTGATGCAAAATAAAATTGAGCAAATGAAGGAAATATTTTCAGCTACTCCTACTCCTCCACTACCAAGATGGAAATTATTTCTAGATAGACTCCGACCGCCAGAAATAAAAGGGAGTTTATTTTTTCTTGCATTTTCTTTCATTGCCATTTTCCTCTTTATGCTTGCTAGAAGTAGAATTTTCTTTTGAAATGAATTTTTGCTAATAAATGCATGAGTAGAGTAGAATTAATAAATAGACATTGTAAATATCATTTTATATCTTTTGGCACTTTTTCTTCATGAGTAGGAATAAATGTATTCCTCTAGGTTATTTCCATAGCATTTTAGAGTCTTTTGAAAACAAATTAAATTTGGTTGTTAAAACTTAGGGTTTAAGCTCATGGATGAAATCTTGGATGCTTGAGTACTACTTGGCCATGGATGCTTGATTGAGGACTTGAGATGAATTATTTTTACCTAGTGAGGGTTAGCCTTATTTTTGTGAAACATACATGTGATTGTACTCTAGAACTTGCTTAGGTTCTTTCAAAGTCATATTTCAATGTTTAGATCACTTCTATAGAGGCTAATAAATTTGTTTACCTTTCCATGTCAATTTTTGGCAAAAATCATGTTCATCCTATTTTCTTTCCTTATTTCCTATTCCTAACCATGCTTTCTAGGGACTTGTTTGTTTGGAGATGTTCTTTGATGTTATTTTGCCCGAGACGGACAAAAGATTAAGTGTGGGGGAGTGGATAGTGTGATGGAAACATTTAAAAAAAATTTTCATTTCATTTTTGAGTTGAAGCCAAAAATTGCCAATTGGAGTGGAGTTTGGTATCAAGATAAATGGGGAGTCAGTTGTGAATTGGAGGGAGTTTGGTATCAAGATAAATGGGGAGTCAGTTGTGAATTGGAGGTGAATTGGATCTAAAGAAATCTCAATTAGAAAGAAATGGCACACGGAAAAAAAAACAGAAAAATTGTGCCATGGAAGAGAGTTTGAAAGCAATGGAGTTTGTAGCACTTGGGAAGTAGGAATTATGGAAGTTTTAAATTGGCAACACTTTGCTGAGGTTTGGAATGAGTTGTAAAGTTTGATTTGAGGCAGGGAATGGTGTGCAGAAATCCGAACAAGGTGGAAACAAGTGAAGAAAAAAAATCTGTGTAAGGAAAAATTAAGGATTTTGTGCCAAAATGGAAGAAATGCTATGAATTGTGTCGGCCACTCTTCTAGTAGCTGAATTGCAGCTATATATTTCTGAAATCAGCGCAAGGGTTGCTAGAATTTGAAAAAAAAAAAGAAACAAACAGTTGGTATCAATTTGAAAGTGAGTGTGCCATGGATGGGATTTGAAATTGTTGAGCTTTGATTCTCAAGTGAAGCATGTGGATTTTCCATTGTAATTCGAGGTTAATTGCCGCGAAACATCAGTGAATTGTAAGGTTTACAAGTTAAGTGTGGAGTTGTCCAAATTATCAAGTTGTAGCTGCCAACAAAAAAAAAAAAATCAGAAAAGCAAAACAGTGGGAAAATAGAAAAAAAAACAGAATTTTGAGTTTGGTTTCTTGAGTGCTCTAGATCTGGGAGAAGTTTGGAAGCTGATCACACCATGAATGAATAAGGAGAAGATGCAGAATAATCAGTAAGTACGCAGCCTGAAAAAAAAACATAAAAAAAAACAGTTGGAAAAACAAAGAAACAAAGAAGCAAGTGGCACACAATTGAGAACTTGGCACCATGAAATCAGTGGAGATTCTCATCCGGATCAGAGCTGAGTTCCATATCATTCTGATTTCAGTAGAGAGAAAGAAAAAGAAAAGAAAATTCAGAAAAAAAAAGAAAGAAGAGCAAGTTGGCACACAAGAGGAAATTGGCACAAAGGAATTATTGAATACTTTTCATAAGATTTTTGAAGGGCATTGCAAAGCATCACTTCATCACACTTTGACTTCATTATATGGACTGAAAGGAGGGCGAAAATGCATCAAGAATATCCTTGAACATCCAAGTCTTCTATTTCATTCAAATTAGCTATTTACTTTGCTTTTATTCCATTTCTACCATTTCCTATTTCTTTCACTTTTGAATAAACTTTTATAGATGATTGATTCTAATCTTGAATAATGGTAGAGAGTAGATAATAAGCAAGCTTATGGTAGTGCAAGAAGCATGTGTGTATGAGTGAGCTCCATTTTCATCATGAACTTAGCACTTAGGAGGAGAGCCACCAAAAATTACCTTGAAAGGTCCAGAGAGTGAAATTCATCTCAATGACTCATGAAGGTTGAATTTGTTAAGTTGTTGATTTAAGGACAAGGTACTAGTCTATAGAGTTTAGATTTTTGAGAATTGACAACCCTAGGTAATTTCTTTTCAATTGCTTCTACTCATGTTTGGGAATAACCTAGGGGATACATATTTAGTACTTTTCGCGAGACGCTCAAGCTTAAGTGTGGGGGACTTGATAAGTGTCATTTTATTGATCATTTTATATGCTTAAATCTGTGTTTGACTCATATTTTACTTGTGAAATTGTGGATTCACCCTAGGTTTTAGGATTTATACCCTTTTTGGACCTAATTGTAAATCTTGTTATATTTGAGTTGTTTTGTCACTAAATTTTTGATCTACTTTTATAGGCTTGGAAGGATCATGGACCTAGGTAATGTTAGGTCAAAGTTGAGTCAAAGTGGACTGGATCAAGTAATCAAGTTCCGATTCATTTGGACCGTCCGATGAGAGAACGGTTAGATCTAGACCATCTGATAACTTTTGGCAGATCCGAGCTGGGGTTAAGTTTAATCGAGAGATCAGATCAAGATCTGAAAGTTTCAGCCCAATCGGAGATCATCTAGCCGTTGGATCACGATCAGAGTGATCTAGACCATCCATTTCAAACATCAGCTTGATCTGAGCCATCCGCTATAGATCTGGCAGATCCGAGCTACCCCGAGGATGATCCTGACCTCTGATCAAGATCTGGAAATTTTGAATCAAATCGGACGAGGATCCACCGTTGGATGAAGCGGGATTAATCTCAGCCGTTCAAATTAAATGGGTTAAGTTTAAATCGGAAATTCCCTCGGCAGATCTCGTCGTCGCGTCTTCGCAGCTCAGCTTCGTTCTTCTTCGTTCTTCTCCGGTTTTACTTCATTTCTTCGGCGATTTTCTTCAGTGAAGGCGTGGCCAACTCGATCACGATCTTGGATCAAGATCTGGATCCTTGGGAGAAGGTTTCAATGGCGAATTTAGCTTCAGATTGCGCCAGATGCAGTTTTGAGCAGATCTGACATTGGAGTTTAATCTTCTACTGATTTGCGAGTTTAAGGGGTTCTTGACTTGCCTTTGTGTGACGAACAAGGTGGTCTCGAGACAAGAGAGTGATTGAGAGTTAATATTCTTATTGTATTTCTGTTTTTAAGTTGTAATTTCGGATTTTGCCCTGTTCTTTATTGTTTCTGAATTTCAGATTTCTTAAGTTTCGTTTTCAGCTTAGTTACTGCTTTAATTAGTTTCCATTATGCTAGTTAATGAGATAAACTGTTTGTTAGTGAATTCTCAAGTTTAATTTCAGTTCGTTCTATGTTTTCTTGCTTCCGTGCCAATTTAAATAGCTACGTATCAATTTTTAAAGTCTGCATTTTCAGTTTTTCAGCTGTTAGTTGCATTTCTGAATTTTCTCTACCTTAATTAGGTTTCGTTTCTGCAATTCAACTAGACAATTTACTTGTTAGTGAAAGATTCCATTTAATCTCAGTTTATTCCAATTTTATTTCTGCGTATGACTGTTTTTCCTGCAAACTCAGTTTTATTTCTGAATTTTTCAGTCCATTTCGAAATTCAGTGTAAGTCTAGGATTAATTCCTGAAAATTGAGTCAATATTTAGTGTATCAATGCACTGAGTCTAGTTTACTTAGCATTGGAATTGTTTTTTTTTTCAATCCAATCCAATTCTATTTTCTTAATTCTGTTCAGTTTGTGTGTGCTAGTTTCAGTTTATGTATCATCTCAATTCACTTTTGATCAGCTGTGCATTTCAGTTGTCCTTGCATGTCAGTTCGAGCTCAAGTCCTGCAAGTTACAGTTTCAGCACCTGTAGTTCGTGTTAGTAAACTTTAGATCTTCTAAATTTTGTTTGAAACTAGAGTGTGCAATTTAGATTTAGTTGCAAGTTGTTCTGCATTTGAGTTACTCTGCATCCCTACACATGAATTTCTGCCTTAGAAGTTTCTGAGCTGATTTTCAATCTGATTTCGAATTTCTTCCTTCAATACTGCGTATTAGATCCCTGATAGCCTAGCCTACCAAGCTGAGCTGAACATCTATAATTTCTGCAGTTAATCCCCATTCTTAGCACATAAGTTTCCTTATTGCTTTGTATCAAGTTTGCTTTTATTCTGCACATTGTATCAAGAGAGGTTTAGGCAACGTTTGATGTCAAGTTAGATGTTGTTTTCAGTGTGGTATATTGCTTGAAATCAGTTAGGGTTGCATTTGGATTGTTCTTGAATTTTATCATTCATGTATGCATGTGATGCTCTTTATGTTTGTAGTTAGTATTTGTTTCAAGTTAGGTTGTTTCCGAAAATTACCAACACTATTTTTATTCCTTTGCTGAGCATTTGGATTGTAGTTAAATTCAGATTTATTCTTCACATTCGACTTGGTGCATTGGTAGATTAAATTTCCAATTAGTTAATTTCATTAGTTGCATTTATCTCATTGGCTCATTTAGTTAAGCTTCCTTTCTTTCTATTGCATTTTCATTGCTAATTGAACCAAAACCCCAAATCATATCTGAAACCCAAAAACATTAACGACACATAAACTCGAGCACGAATCACACAACTTGAACTAGCCCTTGGAAAAATACGACTTGTGGCCCCTTTACTACGCTTTTCTTCTTTGATTGCAAAAAGGGTTTCCAGCACATTTATAAATTTTTAAAATTCTGATAGATCTACATTCGTGAAAAATTTAATTAGCTAAATTGGGTCCATCAATCACCCAGGGCAAATCAGGTGGATCCAAGCTGAGGAAAGGTAGATCTGATCATCATAATGAGATTTGGAGGTTTAGGGGTAAATTGGAGAAGATCCAGCCGTTGGATCAAGACAAGGGGATCTAGACCATCCATTTGAGAAAAGAGAAGATCAGGACCATCCGCCACTGATCTAGTGAATTCGAGCTAGGATTAAGGTTAATCAAGCATTTGGATCAAGATCTGAAGGTTTTATCAAAATCAGAGATCATTTGACCGTTGGTTCGAACTAGGGAGGACCTAGACTGTCCATTCAAGATCAGGTTGATCTGGGCCATCCATTGTAAATCTGGAAGATCCGAGATACCCCGAGGCAGATCCTGACCCCTGATCAACGTCATTAAATTTTGGGTTCAATCTGAGCAGTTTTAGCCGTTGGATCAAGCCAAATAATCTGGGTCGTTCATTCCTAAATACTTAAGGAAAATTTACCTCAGCTTCTTCCTTGTCGCGTCTTCGCCGCAACAGTCATCTTCTTCATTTTTCCTCGAGTTTTCCTGCAATTTCCTTAGTTTAAAGGCGTGACCACCTCATTTCAACCTTGGAACAAGATTTGCATCATTGGGAGAGTTTCTGTGGAGATTTCAGCTCAAAATTGCGCCGGAACAGAGCTGTCTGAGGGTTTCGGCAGTTTTGTGATCCGATTGCTTGGATCTCACCCGCGTGCCATTTCCGTCCATCTGAGCCATCTATAGGGGTCCTTAGGTGTGCTCAGACCATCTTCAAATCATCATCGCAATCCCTTACATTGAGATCGAGGAGTTCGGATTGGAATTTCCAGCTGAGTGCAGATTGAGCAGAATCGATCGCAGAGACAATCTTCCAGTGATTTGCGGAGCTGAAGGGGTTCTTGGCTTGCCCTTGTGTGACGGCAAGGAGGTTTTGAGCTAAGGGAGGATTGAGGCTTAGTTTCCGTAGCTAATTTCTTTTATTTTAGCTGTAATCTAAATTCTGCAAACCAGTTCTGTTTCTGCACTCGTATCAGCTGTTCCAGTTTCATTTTTGAATTGTTTCTGCAGTAGTTATGCTTAAATTCTGCAAGTTGTTAGCTAATGAGTTTGTTTAGTGTATAATTGCTTTTAATTTTAGTTTAATTCCTGTTTAATTTCCGGCGTATCAAGTCTTGCTTGCGTGCCAAGTTTAATTTCTGCATATCAGTACTTTCAGCCCTATTTCTGATAGTTTCTTAGTTTTTGTCAAGTAATTATTAGACTTGTTAAGTCTTTCTGAATTTAGATTAGAAACTCACATTTAGATCGCCTTATTTGTTTGTTCAGCATTCGAGTAGTTTCTGCATTTAAATTGA
Organism: Boesenbergia rotunda; assembly: GCA_024364735.1. NCBI lineage: Eukaryota > Viridiplantae > Streptophyta > Magnoliopsida > Zingiberales > Zingiberaceae > Boesenbergia > Boesenbergia rotunda. The sequence continues at coordinate 55,228 of JAGFNQ010001181.1, forward strand.
TTCTGCAAAGCTTCATTTGAGTTCTGCATTAGGTTGTTTTTAAAGTGATTCATCTTCGGTTGTGAACATCTGAATTCATACCTGCTTATAACTCCACTGGTAGCTTGGCCTTCCAAGTTAAATGGTCTAGTTTAATTTCTGAATTCATTCCATTTCTGCAGTTAGCTTCATTTAGCTGCGCAGCAGTTTGGTTTTCATAGCTGCAAGGTTTGAGTTAATAAATTCTGAAGCCGTATCAAGTTAACAGTAGCTTTTCTGAATTTTACCTGAACACTAGACTAGAGAACTTGATCTTAGTTGTTTGGTTTGAATCTGAATTCAATTTGCTGATTCTCGGCAAGAGGTTTCTGAAACTCTGCATCTAATTTCTGCTTTTCATTTCTGCAATTTGAAGCATTTCTGCACATCAGTTTTGGCTCCGAATTTCTGCTTCACTTTCAATTGTTTCCGAATCCATTTGTTGCTGAATTCAGCAGTTGATTTGTTGCTTCAAATTCATTTGCTTGTATCCGTCTAAATTCTGCAGTTAATATCATTTTGGCAAGTTGTATCACGTGAATGCGGCTTTAGTTTCAATCAAATTTCAGCACTATTTTATTAATCTGTTTAGCAGTTCGATTTGCAATTCGATATCAGATTTGTTTTCCGAGATTGGATAAGTGCCTTGGTTGATTAAGCTTCTCATTGGTTAAGTTCATAAATTGCATTTCCCTTGTTTGATTCATTGAGTTAAGTTTTCTTTCTTGTCATTGAGTTTTCCTTTCTAAATTGAAAACCAAACCCGAGTTTTAATTGAAACCCAAAAGCAATCTACGACACATAAACGCGAGCTTGAATCAAGCAACCTCAACTAGCCCTCGGAAAAAAATACGACCTGTGGCCCCTTTACTACGTTTTTATATTCGATAGCAAAAAGGGTTTCCAGCTTTACACACATCTAAATTTTGAGACCCACATTCGTGACACCTAGTTAGCGGTCATCAAAATTTTTGGCGCCGTTGCCGGGGAACTACTAGTCGAGTTTGTTTGATTTTTGTTTGTATGCTTATGGACATATCATTTGATTCTATTTTCTTTTGCTTTATCTTTTGTATACGGTTGCTGTCATTTTTCTTGTTTGGTTTGTGACAGGGCTGCAAGATCAAAATGCTTTCACTAGAGGACTGTAAAGAGCTCAAAAGTGCACTGTCAGAGTTAAAGTTTTGGGTGAATCATGTGACCCAACAAAGATCCAACAGTCATTCATCTACTTACCAGCAGCCATGTCAACAGTTTCAGCAACAAAACCAATATTTTCAGCAATCCGATTCAAATTTTCAGCAGAACCAACCTTTCAATCAGCCACCACAGCAATTTCAACCACAATTCCAGAATTTACAGCAAACAAATCAGTTCTTTCAGCCACAATTTCAGCAACCCTATCCACAAAATCATTCACCTTTTCAAGGAATTCAGCAAGGGTACCAAGATAATTTGAATTACCAGCAACCATATCAATTTCCACAGCAATTTCAGCCTTGCAACCAGAACTTTCAAGGCTATAATTCTCAGGAAGTTTAACCATCCTTTCAGCTACAAGTTCAACAATTTCAGCCTACTACTTCATCCTTTCAAGGTCAGTCAAGGCACTATGCTAACCAAGGAGGCTATGGGGGCTCAAGTGGAGGAAATGCGCAGCAACAACAAATGATGGAGATGCTACAACAAGTTTTACAACAACAACAGCAAGTTTTACAACAACAACAACAACAGCAACAAAGGACTGAGCCGGCCATACAAAACCTTGAGAGGCAAATGGGACAATTGGCTAGTGGGATAAATCAAAGTCAAGCTCAAGGATCAAGTCAACTACCTTCCCAAGCTGTTCCCAATCTGAAAGGGAACGTGAGTGCTATTACTTTGAGGAGTGGGAAGGTCACATCATCTCAAAATGGTCCAAGAGCTGAAATTTCCGAAAACAGGGCAGCACCTCCATTTCCAGCTCAAGACAGCCCTGAAACGATTTCAAATTTAGTTGGTTCCACCCCTAGTCCGTGCCCAACTCCTTCCTCAAGTAATCCTGCAATTTTGGTGGAAAACGGAGGAGAAATCAGTGCCGAGACTCAATTCACAGCAGCTACACCGCAGGGGACAGCAGTCCAAAATTCAGCCTCTCCACTTTCGGCCAAAGAAGATGAATTGAGGGTTCCCTTACCCTTTCCACAGCGGAAAACACAAGCCAAAAGACAAGTGGAGGAGGAGAAAGCCAAGGAGTTCAATGAACTGGTAAAACTTTTCAGTAAAGTAGAGATTAATGTACCTTTGCTGACTATGATTAAACAGATTCCTAAGTATACAAAATTCCTGAAAGATCTCTGTGTTCACAAGAAAAAGCTTAAGGAAAATGAATTGGTCAGCCTGGGGAAAAATATTTCAGCACTTATTCATGTCATACCTCAGAAGTGTGAAGACCCTGGAGTGTTTACTGTATCTTGTGAGATAGGAAGCACCATGTTCCATGACGCTATGCTTGATTTAGGAGCTTCCGTTAATGTGATGCCCAGGTCAGTCTTCTAGATGCTTGTCATAGGCCTTTTACAACCCACTGGTGTGGTGATACAGCTAGCAGACAGGAGCCAGACCCACCCAGCTAGTACGATTGAAGATGTTTTGGTGAAGGTAAAGGAGCTAATATTTCAAAAGTACCTACTCTTTTAAAAAACTCAATATATTTTTCAAAGGTACTTATATTTTTCCAAAATTACTTATTATTTTTCAAAATATCATTTTTCAAAACTGCTGAATCTATTATTTTTCAAAAGTAGTTGCATGCCTCAAAGATCATCTTTTAAAATATTTGGCATTTTCTCAAAAATATTGTCTAAGTTGTCTAAGTTCAAAATGCTTAAGTATTAGTTTTATGCTATGCTTTCAAAATTTTATACTAAGTAGCTTCAAAAATACTCTCATTATTGGTGCAAGTATTCCTTTTTTGATGTATGACAAAGGGGGAGAGGTAAGTGCTTATGTTAGAAATTTCTTGGATTCTTACCAAAGGACCATTTGATCAAAATGTTTTTCAAAACTAAGGTCATGTCTTAGTTTGATCCCAAAGATGGTAAGTTAGCCCCTTAAACCAATCTAACTTAAGTTATTGTCAAACATCAAAAAGGGGGAGATTGTTGGAGCAAGTTGCATCAATGATATTCCTCTTTAAGTGTTTTAATGTTTGACAATACACTTAAGTCAGTGATACAATGAATAGACAAAGGGGAGAAAAAGTAAAGTAACCAAAGCTGAGGAAAAGTCCTAGTTAATCTAGGCATCGAAACCCAAAGACCTAGCGAAGGGCTGCTAGGTATCATAACCTAAAGACCTAGCGACGGGCTGCTAGGCACCTAGCGAAGGGCTGCTAGGTATCGTAACCTAAGACCTAGCGAAGGGCTGCTAGGCACCTAGCGAAGGGCTGCTAGGGAATGAAGACCTGGCGAAGGACTGCTAGGCACCTGGCGAAGGATTGCTAGGTAATGAGTCCTGGTCCAAGGGACTGAGCAACTTAGCTGAGCGATGACTAAGGACAGGAGTAGAGACGGGTCGGGGTACGGGCGTCTCGAGATCCGGAGTAATCGAAGGCTAAGCAAAAGTCCATCCGAAGGACTGGGTGGCAACCATCTCCTGAAAGGAGTAGGTGAAGGGCGAGTTCTCGGGGATAGGAACTCGTGCCAGTTCGACCTAGGGTTTCGTGCAAATTCGAAGTCAGAACCAAGTCCTTAAGACAAATATTATATGTATATATGCTTTGTGTTTGTGTATCTTGCAGGTAACTAGAACCAGAGACAAAGCAAGCAAAAGAAACCAGTGTGCAAGCTTTAAGCAGGGCGCCCCCATCAAGGAGGGCGCCCTCACCAACCAGGGTGCCCTAAACAGCCAGGGCGCCCTGAGCCAAAGGTAAAAATGTAGTTATGATGAAGCAGGCAGAACAGGTGTCAAGCAGGGCGCCCTGAGCGTCTGGGGCGCCTTGGTTCAAAGCTGTATGTGCAATTTCGAACCCAAAACACAGATAAGCCATCATGAAGGTGCCCTGGAGGTCCGGGGCGCCCTGGTCAATGTTCTTATCACCCGCGGCGAGTTAGGCGCAAGGATAAGAGTTGACCGAGTCTTCCGGGGCGCCCCAGCGTCCGGGGCGCCCCCAGGAGGCCTAAATAAGGGGCTTCGACCCCTATGCTTCAGACACGACTTCCAAGTACTGTTCTGATCATTCCGACCAACAACAACGCGCTAGAAACGAGGCTCTATGACCGGGAGGCTCCAGGAGGAGGTGCGCGGTACTTCGGAGGTCCAGATTGGCCGAGCTTCATCCTTGTCTTGTTGGTTTGCATTTTGTTAATTACTGTACTTAATTTTTCTATATTATTGCGTGTAATTGTACACTGTAAGACGGGTTTTCTCCACCTCCGGAAATTCCGGAAAGGAGACCAATAGTGGACTCACGCCTTGGACGTACTGACCCTGGGGGGTTGGGAACCAAGTAAATAATCCCGCTGTGTCACTGTATTATTGTTTTCTTCGTTCTGTGTGTTTTCCGCTGCTACTAACTCTGAATCTAGAACGAAGATCCGAAAGTTTCTCCGAAAGATTTTAACGGTCGATATTCACCCCCCCCCCCTCTATCGACAGCACCGGTCCTACATATTATTCATAAACTAATTCCATGGTTTGAACATGTTGAGGTTCAAGCCGGGCATGGATGTGTCCATCAACCCAAATGAGAAACAAAACTCCGATTCTAACCATATTAATGGAAGGTGTTGGCCTTAATATTTTGTAAGGGGTTTTGGGTCTCATCCTTTCTTTTCTAAGCACATTCATGACATTATGTCATGACTAACGATTTCCTTAATAAAGTATGTATGTGACTTAATTTATCAAGTCTCATCAATTGGATTAGGAACCGGATTTCCAAATCCCGATTTCATACTTTATTCAAGGAATTATTTTAGGAAACAATTTCCTAAATTGTCATAATCAATTTCGGAAATAATATGTTTAAGACTTTGATTTCTCTAAATCAAATCTTATTAAATTAAGAGACAGATTCCCTTAATTCAACTACATATTATTTTCATGAAAATCTCTTTTAAGAAAACTCTATAGGAAACCATTTTCCTAATTAATTTTTGGAGACAACAATATGTAAGAGCATCACCTCTTAAATCATATTTTATTCATGGATTTAATTAATTACAACAAATTGTTTTCTAAGGGTGGCTCCCCGAGGCTCAGATACCCAAAGAAAAGAAATTTGTCGTAAATTCAATTTGGTCCGCTTCGGAAGCGTAACCAAATTAAACATGACAATTTAAAATTGGGAAATTAAATTACAACAACTAACTTTAAATTGGACGGCTCCCCGAGGCTCAATCCAAAATAAAGAATTTTGTTGACAATTTAAAACCCAATTCAAATTTAATTGTCAATTAATTGTCCATAAATTTGTCTATACTTTCTTGAAAGAAAGTGCCCAAAATTGTGAGATTTCATAATAGGTTTTCAGAATAATTGTAAGTTTCTGGTACAAAGAAAACTTACATATTTCCAAAATTGGAAAATTTCTAAAATAGAAAATTTCCAAAATTGGAAAGTTTCCAAAGATGGGAAGTTTTCACAATTATCATAAAATTTCAGAAACTAGGATATTTCAAACGTTTGCGAAATTTCATGAGGATTTCCAAACTTTGAAATTCCTAAATCAAAAATTTATTATAATTGGAAAGTTTCCATAATTGAAAAATTTTCTAAAATTGAGATCATGACAAAGTTTTCCACAAAACAATTATATGATTATGTCAAACACTAACCGGCTCTGATACCACTGTTGAGACCGGGTGCATGTTGACAAGGATACGGGTTCGTAAATTTTAAAATATTTACGTGCAGCGGAAGAATTAGCATAAATAATTTCTCAAATTATTTTAACCACGTATCTAGCATGCGACCTTATGATGTGTGGACATGATCATAAATTAAAATTTTGCGAAAAAGTAAACTAATTTACTTAGTACCTCGCGTAACTCGAAGTAAGGGACGAGATCCAACCGTAGCGTCCCTTGGAAGCTCCGCCTCTATTCGCGTCCACGCCGAGTTCTCTTCGGGATGACTTCGCAAAGCCACGAGTTTTGTGTCGACTAGAACTACTAGATTCTCCAAAGACACAACTAGAAAATCAAGAGAGAAGGATGGAAACTAACCACCAAGTAACGGAATCAAAATTCCGGGAAAGGAAGGAAGGAGTCGCGATCCGCTTCTTCTTCTTCGGCACCTTCTTGGTGGATGAAGCTCTCGGCCACCCTTGGGATGTGCGCCGGCCCTAGGGGAGGAGAGAGAGCCGGCCCTAGAGAGAGAGAGGGGCGCCGGCCCTAGAGAGAGAGAGAGAGTTAGAGAGAGAGAGGGAGCTACTAATCTCTTGATTAATTGATTGGAATTCAAGGCTTGCCTTTGGTTCCTTTATATAGTAGCCTCTCCCTTGCCAAGTCTCCCCTTTAACGGAATTAACGGAATAAATTTTCATAAGAAATTTATCTTATAAATTTTCTTGTGAATTATTCCGTTATGCCTAGTTCTATTATAACAAACTTTATAATAAAACAAATACATCTCTCTTTTTAATTATGGAATAAAATTTACAAGAAATTTATAAATTTTTCTTATCATGAAAAAATCAATTCATAATTGATTTTATAAAATTAAAATAAACCGATCCATGGTTCATTTTAATTTCCATAAAAAGAATAAATTTCTATAAATTTCTTTATATAAATTTCTTTATATAGATTTATTTATCCATAATTTTATAAAACAAATCGCGCTTGATTTATTTTATAAAATAAACCAAATAAATTGGTTTCCTCTCCTTGTAGTGGTCGGCCAAACCAAAGAGGGTGGGCACCCTCTTTGGCCGGCCACACCAAGCCAAAACCCATCGCGAATTAAACTCATTTAATTCGTCCAATAAGCCTTCAAAAGACTTAGCCATTTTAAGCTTCCCATGCGCCTCTGATAAATTCAGATTCGACTTATTTCTCTTGATCGGAAAATCCAATTTTCAACTCATTTTAAATCCCTCGGATTACTCGTAGTGCGTGTGACTAAATAGGCTTTCGATTTATGTTGGTCGTCTATAATCAACCAATTATAGAACGATCATGAGTGGCACCTAGTAGTACATCATGACCCCTAATTAATCGAAAGATCAACGGTTGACCTCAGATATAATTCTGAAACCCTTCAGCAGCTCTAATGAATCGTGTCTCATTCCCTTCACCATCTTATACCCACTTGGTTCAGGACATGGTCTGTGTGTGTCAGTCCCCACTAGGCTGACTACGTCACACCTAGCCCAAGTAGTGTCTTTCTCATCCTTTGGATTTCTAATTACTCTCATGTATTTAAGAGACTCATACTCTAAACATGATATGCTCTGGCCAGAGGCTTTGAGTAACAATCCGACGATAGGTCTGGGTATACATCTCCTCGCAAGGAGTGGTAAATCCTTTGTAGGCTGTTCAAACATCTTCGGGCACTTCGGCTTATACCCAACCATCCTGGGTCCACACCTCCTTGGAGATACTTGCTTAAGATGTTAAAGTATAAGTCTCCATGACCAAGATGACTTGAACACCGCAAGTCAAAGGAACATCGCACTTAAGCTGCGGTAAGAACTTCATTGACATATCTATATGTAGATTACCATATGAAGTTTTACAGCTAGTCACTCCAATGAACTAGTTCCCTTAACTAGAATCCATGTTTATCTCCGGACATCCCAATGTCACCAGCCAGTGAGAATCAGCTGATTAGAGAATAACCCATGCTAGTCTCAACAGAATTGATAGTGTTCGTTTTTATCAATTCATCGACTAGGGATATTTTCAATACTTCACAATTGCACATGTAGAGATAATCACTAGTTGTGATCCCATCACAAATTCTCTTATGCTGTGAATTGTATTGCGGACATTCAGTAGATGAGTTTAAGATCCCAATCAAATACACAAACATGTATACTCAAATAGTGAATTATCATTTATTAAAATAAATGTTTACAACCATAAGGCGATTGCCTTAGGACACTTCTCTCATATCACTAACAGGTGAGACCCCGTGGTATGCAGGCCTAGTTAATTTTCTAGTTGCACATATTTTTCCCACTCACTTTTCTAAAGCTCAAAAAGATAAACTTAAAAGTTATGCAAAGTTTTATGTGTGGGATGATCCTTATTTATGGAAATTTTGTAATGATCAAATAATTAGGAGATGCGTACCAGATCATGAGTTTTCTTTTGTCCTTACATTTTGTCATTCATCAGCTTGTGGGGGGCATTTTGGACCCCAAAGAACTGCTAGAAAAGTGTTAGAATGTGGATTGTACTGGCCCACCCTTTTTCATGATCCATATGTCTTTTGTAAAAATTATGATAGATGTCAGCGAACTGGGAACATAGGAGCGAGACATGAGATGCCCCAAAACATTATGCTTTACTGTGAGATTTTTGATGTTTGGGGAATAGATTTTATGGGACCTTTTCATGCATCTTATGGTTATCTGTATATTTTACTTACTGTGGATTATGTTTCAAAATGGGTGGAGGTCATTCCCTCCAAGACTGATGATTCTTCTGTTGTTTGTAGTTTTGTTAGGTCACACATTTTCTGCAGGTTTGGAATTCCAAGAGCCATAATTAGTTCCAAGGATCTCATTTTTGCAACAAACACATGAAGGCACTGCTGAGTAAATATGGAGTTGTACATAAAGTTTCTACATCCTACCATCCCCAAACAGATGGACAGGCTGAAATTTCCAACAGAGAGATCAAATCAATTTTGGAGAAGACAGTTGGGCCCACTAGAAAAGATTGGAGCAAAAGATTAGATGATGCACTTTGGGCCTATAGAACGGCATTCAAGACTCCGATTGGCATGTCTCCCTACCGCTTGGTTTATGGCAAAGCTTGTCACCTCCCCGTGGAAATAGAGCACAAAGCATATTGGGCAGTGAAGGCTTGTAATTTCGATGCTACCAAGGTGGGAGAAGAGAGGAAACTTCAACTCCAAGAACTTGAAGAAATTCGGCTAGAAGCATTTGAAAATTCAAGGATCTACAAGGAAAAGACCAAAAACTTCCATGACAAGCACATTTTGAAGAAAGACTTCCAAATTGGTGACAAGGTATTATTGTACAAATCAAGGCTCAAATTGATAAAAGGTAAATTAAGGTCAAGGTGGGATGGTCCATTTATTGTAACTAACATTTTTCCCTATGGTGTTGTGGAAATTCAAGATGTATCTAATGGTTTTATTTGGAAAGTCAATGGCCACCGGCTCAAAAGGTACTTGAAGAACTAAAGGAGCTAGAGGTGGATGGTTTGGACATGAACGAAGCTATCTACCCAACTTAAGGGGAGTTCACTTTTTATACACCTACATTTCATTGTATATATCGTTTTCATATTTGTAGGAGCAAAATTTTCTCTTTTTGAAGTGAGTAGTTGATAATAAATTCTTAGGCAACATAGAATGAATAAATAGACTTTGTAAATACCATGTTATTTCTTTTAGCACTTTTGTTCTTAGTGAATAAATGTATCCCTCTAGGTTATCTCCATAGCATTTTAGAGTCTTTTGAAAATAAATTAAATTTGGTTGTTAAAACTTAGGGTTTGAGCTCATGAATGAAATCTTGGATGCTTGAGTACTACTTGGTTTTAGATTCTTAATTGATGACTTGAGATGGATTATTTGTGCCTAGTGAGAATTAGCCTTATTTTTGTGACACACATATGTGATTGTACTCTAGAACTTGCTTAGGTTCTTTCAAAATCATATTTTAATGATTGGATCACATTTATAGAGGCTAATCAATTTGTTTATCTTTCCATATTAATTTTTGGCACTAATCATGTTCATTCTATTTTTCCTTCCTTATTCCTACTCTTAACCACACTTTTCTATGGACTTGTTTGTTTGGGATGTTTCTTGATGCTATTTTGCCCGAGACGGACAAAAGATCAAGTGTGGGGGAGTTGGCTAGTGTTTTGGAGTCATTTTGTAGCAAGGAGGCATTTCATTTCAAAGAAAAAAAAATTTGTGAGGTTGACTCAAAAAGGTGCCAAGTTGAGTTGAGTTGAGTTGGTGTCAAGAATGAGCAATCTGAACTGAAGCAATTGGAGATCTAGATTAGATTCCTTATCATACTTTGAAGATTCAAGTGGCAAGCAATGGAAAATCTGAGGAAAATGGCACACCAACAAAGAAAAAAATCAGTGCCAAAAAGAAAAGAAAAGGCTATGGAGCATTTTTCGGCTGGCAGATTTTCTATTCGGCTGAAAACTCAGATAGAGCTGAATTTGCAGTTGTTTGTGCCAAAGGAAATTCGGCTGAAGAAGGCAGAATTTTATAGCAATGATTCAAGGAAATTCGGCTGAAGAAGCCAGAATTTTGTACCAAAGATTCAATTGGCACGCAGTGAGAAAAGTTGTGCCAAAGTGAAGGAGAGAAAAAACAGTAATGTACTCGCAGCTGTACAAATCCGAAATTAATGCAAGGACTGCTGATAAGGATTAAGAACAAACTCTTTACCAGTTGGCAGAAATTTTGGAGATCAGAAATGTTGAGAGTGTAAGCTAGAAATGCAGCTAGAAAAGAAAAAGTTAGATGGAATGCTAGTGAGGCAGTTTTGTGTCAAGTTGAAGCTGAAATTAGATTTTCCGAAGCTGTGAAGTGGGGGAATAAGTATATCCATGTATTAGGAAATGTTAAGTATCCCCACTGCTGATCAAAACAGAAAAGAAATGTGGTTGCTTGGATTCTTTCAGATTAGAACAGAAAAAAAAAGAAGATAATGCAGTGAAGTGGAATCTGAAACAGCTTGAATCAGTGTCTCCACTACTCTTGATGTTAAATGCTGTGAGAATAGAGAATTGCGAGGCTCACAAGTAATGCCATGGAGCTGGAAGCTGAAACAGAAAAAAAAAAAAGAGAAGAGAATGATAGAGGAAAGTGTGCCAACTTAAAGTGGTGTGTATCAAAAGGGAGTTGCAAGAGTTAGTGAAGGATATATGTGGAGCATCAAATTTTTGTTCCTAATTGTTATTTGAAGTCTCAAGCTCTCTGATACAAACTCTGATCCGAATGTGCTCCATTAGAAGATTTGAGAACAGAGAAAAAAAAGAGAGAAGAAAACAGTTTGAAGAAAAATTGTGAAGCAATGTCCTTATTTTGGGTCATTTGAATTCTCCACTACCATTTGATTGTTAGGATGGATTGGACTGATTCTGAGAAGGACTAGGGAGCTGAGCATATCATGACGGAACAAAAGGAAGAACTAAAACAGAATCAGCAGCTGATCATATATAAAAAAAAAGTTGGAAGCAGAAAAAAAATGAGAAAAGAGAAGAAGGAAACAAGGTTGGCACACCATTGGAGTTTCGGCACTTTAAATCAGTGAAGTTTCCCTCATCTGAATAAATCCTTTGTTCCAATACATCCTGACTTTACTAGAGAGAAAGAAAGAAAGAAAAAAAAATGAAAAATGAGAAAAGAGGAATGAAGGAAGCAAAGTTGGCAAACAAGGTGGACAATTGGCACAAAGAGACTAGTGAGGACATTTCATCAAATTCTTGAAGGGCAATGCCATAGCCTCACTCCATCACACTTTTGACTTCATTACAAGGACTGACAAGAGGGCAAAGTGCATCAAAAATATCCTTGAGCATTCAAGTCTTCCACTACATCAATTTTCTATTTCCTTGTCTTTCACTTCATTTTTACCATTTTCTATGTTTTTCACTTGTTTTTGTAGATGTTGATCCTAATCATGAATAATGGTGGAGAGTAGATAACAAGCAAGCCTATGGTAGTGCAAGAAGCATGTGTGTTTGAGTGAGCTCTACGTCCATCATCAACTTAGAACTTAAGGAGAGAGTCATGCACCAAAACTTCCCTTGAAAGGCTTAGTGAGTTGAATTCATCTCAATGACTCATGAAGGATGAAAAGGCTAAGTTGTTGATTTAAGGACGAGATACTAATCCATAGAGCTTAGATTTTTAAGAATTGACAACCCTAGGTAATTTCTTTTCATTTGCTTCTAATTATGCTTGGAACGAGTCTATGGGATACATATTTAGTAGTTTCGCGAGACGCTCAAGCTTAAGTGTGGGGCAGTTGATAAGTGCTATTTCATTGATTATTTCAGATGTTAAAATCTATGTTTGACCCACATTTTACATGCGTAACATTGAATTTACCCTCGGTTCCATAGATTAGTTTTATTTTGGGCTTTATTGCAAATCATTATACATTTGAAATATTTTTTTAACTTAATTGTCGATCTATTTTTGTAGGCATGAAAGGATCATGGACCGAGGTCAAGAATGGTCAGGATCAGGTTCAAATCAAGGCAATCAAGCTCTGGAGAACTGTGAGCCGTCCATTCAGAAGTTAAGCAGATCTCGATCACCCAGGGCAAATCAGGTGGATCCAAGCCGAGGAAAGGTAGATCTGATCATCATAATGAGATTTGGAGGTTTAGAGGTAAATTGGAGAAGATCCAGCCATTGGATCAAGACAAGGGGATCTAGACCATCCATTTGAGAAAAGAGAAGATCAGGACCATCCGCCACTGATCTAGTGAATCCGAGCTGGGATTAAGGTTAATCAAGCATTTGGATCAAGATCTGAAGGTTTTATCAAAATCAGAGATCATTTGACCGTTGGATCGAGCTCGGGAGGACCTAGACTGTCCATTCAAGATCAGGCTGATCTGGGCCATCCATTACAAATCTGGAAGATCCGAGATACCCCGAGGCAGATCCTGACCCCTTATCAACGTCATTAAATTTTGGGTTCAATCAGAGCAGTTTTAGCCGTTGGATCAAGCCAAATCAATCTGGGTCGTTCATTCCTAAATACTTAAGGAAAATTTCCCTCAGCTTCTTCCTTGTCGCGTCTTCGCCGCAACAGTCATCTTCTTCATTTTTCCTCGAGTTTTCCTGCAATTTCCTTAGTTTGAAGGCGTGACCACCTCATTTCAACCTTAGAACAAGATTTGGATCATTGGGAGATAGTTTCTGTGGAGATTTCAGCTCAAAATTGCGCCGGAACAGAGCTGTCTGAGGGTTTCGGCAGTTTTGTGATCGATTGCTTGGATCTCACCCTCGTGCCATTTCCGTCCATCTGAGCCATCTGTAGGGGTCCTCAGGTGTGCTCAGAACATCTTCAAATCATCATCGCAATCCCTTACATTGAGATCGAGGAGTTCGGATTGGAATTTCCAGCTGAGTGCAGATTGAGCAGAATCGATCGCAGAGACAATCTTCCAGTGATTTGTGGAGCTGAAGGGGTTCTTGGCTTGCCCTTGTGTGACGGCAAGGAGGTTTTGAGCTAAGGGAGGATTGAGGCTTAGTTTCCATAGCTAATTTCTTTTGTTTTAGCTGTAATCTAAATTCTGCAAACCAGTTCTGTTTCTGCACTCGTATCAGCTGTTCCAGTTTCATTTTTGAATTGTTTCTGCAGTAGTTAAGCTTAAATTCTGCAAGTAGTTAGCTAATGAGTTTGTTTAGTGCATAATTGCTTTTAATTTTAGTTTAATTCCTGTTTAATTTCCGGCGTATCAAGTCTTGCTTGCGTGCCAAGTTTAATTTCTGCATATCAGTAGTTTCAGCTCTATTTCTGATAGTTTCTTAGTTTTTGTCAAGTAATTATTAGCCTTTTTAAGTCTTTCTGAATTTAGATTAGAAACTCGCATTTAGATCGCCTTATTTGTTTGTTCAGCATTCGAGTAGTTTCTGCATTTAAATTGATTTTGCAAAGCTTCATTTGAGTTCTGCATTAGGTTGTGTTTAAAGTGATTCATCTTCGGTTGTGAACATCTGAATTCATACCTGCTTATAACTCCACTAGTAGCTTGGCCTTCCAAGTTAAATGGTCTAGTTTAATTTCTGAATTCATTCCATTTCTGCAGTTAGCTTCATTTAGCTGCGCAGCAGTTTGGTTTTCATAGCTGCAAGGTTTGAGTTAATAAATTCTGAAGCTGTATCAAGTTAACAGTAGCTTTTCTGAATTTTACCTGAACACTAGACTAGAGAACCTGATCTTAGTTGTTTGGTTTGAATCTGAATTCAATTTGTTGATTCTCGGCAAGAGGTTTCTGAAACTCTGCATCTAATTTCTGCTTTTCATTTCTGCAATTTGAAGCATTTCTGCACATCAGTTTTGGCTCCGAATTTCTGCTTCTCTTTCAATTGTTTCCGAATCCATTTGTTGCTGAATTCAGCAGTTGATTTGTTGCTTCAAATCCATTTGCTTGTATCCGTCTAAATTCTGCAGTTAATATCATTTTGGCAAGTTGTATCACGTGAATGCGGCTTTAGTTTCAATTAAATTTCAGCACTGTTTTATTAATCTGTTTAGCAGTTCGATTTGCAATTCGATATCAGATTTGTTTTCCGAGATTGGATAAGTGCCTTGGTTGATTAAGCTTCTCATTGGTTAAGTTCATAAATTGCATTTCCCTTGTTTGATTCATTGAGTTAAGTTTTCTTTCTTGTCATTGAGTTTTCCTTTCTAAATTGAAAACCAAACCCGAGTTTTAATTGAAACCCAAAAATAATCTACGACACATAAACGCGAGTTTGAATCAAGCAACCTCAACTAGCCCTCGGAAAAAAAATACGACCTATGGCCCCTTTACTACGTTTTTATATTCGATAGTAAAAAGGGTTTCCAACTTTACACACATCTAAATTTTGAAACCCACATTCGTGACTCCTAGTTAGCGGCCATCAAAATTTTTGCCTGTATGCCTCATTCTATATTGCTATGATTTTGCTTATGATGCCATGTTCATATGATGCATATGCTTGTTTACCATGCCTTATCTTTGTCATATTGACTTTGATGCATTGACTTGCATCACACTATTTGCTTGGATGTTTTGTGTTTTACCACTATGGCTGTTTTTGATGTATATCTTGCCATCTTTTGCTTATTAGTGGTTTTTATGGTGATATCTGCTTGTATGCCTCATTCTATATTGCTATGATTTTGCTTATGATGTCATATTCATATGATGCATATGCTTGTTTACCATGTCTTATCTTTGTCATATGTGCTCATATGTTTATCAAAAATCAATCATATCCTTGTTGTTTTGGGATACCCCTAGGGTTGAGGGGGAGTATGATTGAACTTAATAGCCCCTCTAGACCCTTTTCGGCGTTTGACAAAGGGGGAGAGTGTGGTTGGTTAGTTTAGGATGATTATGTTGTAGGGGGAGGATCCTGATTCCCCTATGATTCTGAATTGAGAAATTGACTGAGAATCCCTAAACTTAAAATCGGGTTGTCAAACAACAAAAAGGGGGAGATTGTTGATGTTGTCTAACCCTGATTGTTATTTTGGTGTTGACACTGATTTTAGTTTAGGTTGATGATTATGATTATGATTAAGTCCTGATCGGGGATTGGGCATGGTATGGAAAATCCTAGCTTGAAGGGCTAGGTGTTGGAATATCCTAACCTGGAGGGTTAGGTGTGAAAAATCCTAGCTTTGAGGGCTAGGTGTTGAAAAGTCCTAATTCGGAAGGGTTGGGTGAAAATTCCTAGCTTGGAGGGCTAGGTGAAAAGTCCTAACTTGGAGGGTTAGATGAAAAGTCCCAACTTGAAGGGTTAGGTGAAAAAGTCCTGGCTTGGAGGGTCAGGTCCTAGCTTAGAGGGCTAGGTTTGGAAAAGTCCTAATTCAGAAGAGTTGGGTGAAAAGTCCTAGCTTGGAGGGCAAGGTGAAAAGTCCTAACTTGGAAGGTTAGGTGAAAATTCCTAACTTGGAAGGTTAGGTGAAAATTCCCAACTTGGAGGGTTAGGTTTAAAAGTCCTAGCTTAGAGGGCTAGGTTGGATGAAACCCTAGCTTGGAGGGCTAGGTTTGAGTCCCTGGATCGGTCTGGTGACCGATCAGGGAATTTGGCACGCTATTCCATCGTGGATCGGTCCGGTGACCGATCCAGCAATGACTGATCGGTCTAGTGACCGATCAGGGAGCGCACAGTGAGGTTGGGAACCTACTGTGTGGCTCCTGATCGGTCTGGTGACCGATCAGGGAGCAGGTCGTTGCCTCGTTGCTTGGCTCCTGATCGGTCCGGTGACCGATCAGGGAGTAGGCAGCTTCCTCACTGCCTTGCTTTTGATCGGTCTGGTGACCGATCAGGGAGCACTCAGTGAGTTGAGTTCCCCCACTGATCAGCTCCTGAACGGTCTGGTGACCGATCCACGACTTAGGATTTGATTTCCGCGGTTACTGTTCACTCAGACGTGGACCGATCAGGCTTGAGCCTGATCGGACAGGGAGCTACCTGATCGATCTGGTGACCGATCAGACTTCACTCTGATCGGTCTGGTGACCGACCAGGCTTGTGTCGCCGTGAGAGCTGGGAGTCCCAGCAAAGCGGTGGATCGGTCTGGTGACCGACCCACGAGCCCTGGATCGGTCCGGTGACCGATCACTTTAATTCAAAATGCACTGTTAGACGCTCTGATCGCGTCTGAATGTATCTGATTCTCTGCGCTTAACATCTGATACACGATTTTCTGCTTGATATGCTATGCTAACACTCTGATTGAGCTGCAGGTGACAGGGAAGGATTCAAACACTCAAGGAGAGTCAATGAAGGTCTTTTCTTGGAGCAGGTTTGTCCGTTTTCCATCTCAGGTTGCAACGGACACTAGCGCCGGCTGGAGCTACTGACTAGGGTTGGTCTGAGGGAAGCTCAGGGAGTCCAGAAGAGCTTAGTGGTGGCTGGTGGTTGCAGGAGGGCAGCTGGAGGCTGCAGTGAGATGGTGTCACCTGGTGCTCAGTGGAGAAACAAAAGGGCGTAGAGGAGAAGAGTAGAGAAGAGTTCGGTTGAAGTGATTTCTGTCTTGAGTTCTTGCTGCGCGTTTGTGTTCTCCACACTTTGCTTGTGCGTTCTGAAGTTCCATCATCTTAAGCAAGTAACTGCAATCAGTGAAGCAACCATCCCTTACTTGAGCACTTGGAGGAAGGAATAAGAGGCTTTGAGTCCAACAGCGAGAAGACACGAAGAAAGGGTTCTTGCGTGAGATCGTCGCTGGGTGGAGCTCGGGAGAAGCTTGCTGTGTTCTTGTCTGTGCTAAGTGCTAAGTAAGATCTTTCTTGTGTTTCATTGTGCTTAAAACTATATCTTTGATTGAAACGATGTGGAGAGGTTACTCCACCGAGAAGGAGGTTGCTTTCTATCCAAATCTTCCGGGGCTTGATCTGCCGACGATCAAGGGATCGCCCACCTTACGGGCACGCCAAGGAGTAGGGGCAAGTTATCCCCGAACCTTGTAAATCCTCTTGTTAGCGTTCTTGTGTTTGCTCATAGTTTAGGGTTTTGATTTTCTGCATACTCTGTTTTTATTACTTCCGTTGTGCTACTAAACGTTTAAGTGCAGAATTTTTGATAAGCGCTAAAGTTCAAGTGATTGGCTATATTCACCCCCCCCCTCTCTAACCATCCGAGTTCCAACACCAACATCCTTCCTTTCATAGTTCAACCAATTATATTATATTATATTGCTAAAATTTGTATATAAAATGGCTATAATACAAGTGTGGTTTAAGAATACTATTGAACTCATCAAAAAGGCATCCTGAAACATTATCTTGCCGTCGCCATCTCTCTTAAAGGAAAGCAAATTATATGTATGAGACCTCCAATTATTTGCTAAATTGATAGTGAGACATCAAGAAGTGCTATTTTTTTATGAAAATCAAAGAAGTGCTATTTGAATTGATGTATGATTGTCAATTAATGAACAAAGCTATGATATGCGTGATGAGTATCCACATTAATTAACTTGCTTCCACAGAGAGGATCTCCAATTCTGCCCACCAAAGAGGGGAAAGCCTTGGTATGGCTGCTTCAGGCGAAATGTCTATAATCTTTCTCAGTTTAGATGTCACTTCCCTCATAGATGGCCTATTTCTTGGGTCGGAGTTAGTACAATCTTGGATGGCCTCACAAATTATATTAAACTCCTCCTCGTTGTGAGATTTAACTTTGGAATCAACAAATGAAGTAGGGCCACCATCGCCCTTTAGGTATCCTGTAACCTGTTATTTAATTTAAAAAACAAACAAACAAAGATTGTATATAACCACTATGTTATTTTAACATATTAGTTTACCAAGTTCAAAATAGAGCCTTCTTCTTCACGATGGATGACCTTCCCGGAGACTATCTCCATCAATAATAATCCAAAGCTATAAACATTATTTGCAGGATCATAACAGATATCATAATTACTAAGATAATCCTTTGCACCCAATTTTCCCTGGTCAATAATTTCTTTCCAAACACTGATATCTACAATCTGCATTAAATTTAAATGTAGCAATACAGAAGATCATACCTCAGTCCAAAGAGAAGTGTAACTCATGCAATTGATATAATTAAATAGATCAAGTTGTACCTTGGCGGCATAGTCTTCAGTGACGAGGATGGTCCTTGACCTTAACTTCGGATGTTGAATGGGTGGATCCAACTCGTGTATGTGTTGGAGACAATAAGCAACCCCCATAATGACCCTCATTCTAGCATTCCAATCGAGAAGTTCAAATTCTTCTCCTGAAAGAATTAAACTTTGGTATAAGTTTGATCTATTGCTAACTCTTATTTATAGGACAAAAAACTTTTATAGAGAACGAACCTACCATGAAGATGCTCATAAAGTGAACCATTAGGTGTATATTCCAAAACCATCATTCTCATAAAAGGTTCATCCTCTTCGCAATAACCAAGAAGATTAATGAAATTCTTGTGATTTATGCGAGAAAGTGCCTCTACCTACATTCCAAGAAAACATCAAGATATGATCAATTAACATTGCATTTGCCAACGAACAATAAACATATTCAATTCATACTAAAACATAGAAGGAAACTTGCTAAACATGTACCAAGAACTATAAACCTTTTTCCAAAAAAGCTTTTCTGATTCTTTTGACCATCCCTTGGCAGAGGTGATAGTTGTTGCCACAACTGCTATCTCTACACCACTTGATAATATTCCTTTATATACAGTAAAGGCTGGATAACTCAGAACGATATTGCTGAATTCCTCACAGGCAGCTTCAAGCTCCAAGCGCTTTAATTTTGGTACCCCTGCATTAAGATAGGTATATCAAAAACATGCATGAAGAAAACAAAATTTTAATTTGAAGTATAAGTTCCAAATGTAATAATTAGAAGTGAAAGCATCTTTTACATTAGTTAGTAGTTTTCCAACAATTTCAAGAACTAAGCATGTTATGCCAATTATCATACCTTTGATGACAATTATTAGAGGAAAAAAACAAAAAAAAATGTACCGGTTACAAGTGCCTTTTGTAGTTGACGCTCAATCCTGTTTTCCATGAACCTATATTAGCTCCATCCTTTCTGTGATAAACCAGAATGATGCATGCTGCCAAGGTAAGTAGTAAAGCGACAGCTGAAATAATAAGAATATATGTCCATGTTAACATACTTTCACTTGATGGAATTTCATTTCCCACAGGTTTTGTAGGTTCAGCAGTTGGAGAAACTGATAGTGGATTTGGAAGGGGCGTAGGAGCTTCAGAGGGATTAAGTTTAGATTTTGACATCAATGCAGGAAATGAGCCACTTGTAGTAGTTAAAACGATGACAATTTGATTTATAGGGCCACCATTTATAGGATTAGCAAAGAGATTCCTAGTTGCTTCGGCTAACTTACCTCGGGGAACATAATGTGTTTGTGTATTCATCATTATGTATGTCTTGCAAAAATCAGCAACAATCAAGAAAAATGATTGTTACAACTGTATCAAAAAAAGTTGGCTCAAAAATAGCAGTTGAAGGATGCGCTGAGAGCAAGAAGAAAACTGATTCTTGAAAAGAAAAGGGTCAAAATAAGGTGGTGATAGGAGGAACGAAAGGACAGAAGGAGAGAGATGGTGGAAAATTTATCTTTGAAAAGAGGAGAGAAAAAATGGATACACGCTGGCCAAGATCAGGAACGAAAAGGAGAAGAGGAGGGAAGGAGACGACAAAAATTGAAGGTAAAAAAATATTCTTGAAAAAAAGAATGGGATCGAGAAAAAAAAAGATAGTCAAATTGTGGGAGGAGAATTGAAAGAACAACGAGGAGAAGACGGAGGATGGAGTGGCTGATGGCCATAAAGTTTTTTTTTAAATGCAATTTCTATTTTTGAAGTAGCTAAAATAGATTATTTCATAGTCAAAAGTGCTCAAAAAAATATTTTTAAAAAAATTACAAAAAAACCTGAAATTACCTTAAATTTAATTCCTTCCAATATCTCAATTTTGTACGTACAAATTTGTAAACTAGGCTTTTTTTTTTGAAGATCTAGTAATAATTGATCCTATGATTTTTTTACATATTTATTTAACAAAGAAACTGATAGCTCATGAGTAGTCATGATAATAGCATTACAATCATGTCTTATATATGATAATTAACCAATTGAATCATGAGAAAGTTGCGCTGACCTTCTCTTTATCTTTCTTATTCTTTAAAAAAAAAATCTATTGCCTCGTATCACCAATTGATTTGTGTTGGTATTTTTTTAAAGTTAATTTATATTCATTTATAGTTTCACATCATTATATAACTATAGTTTTTAATACCAATCATTTAGCCGTCCAATAAAATAAAAATGATATTATACCAAGCCAACTATGTAACAAAACCATTTTGATGGTATACTCTTCTAAAAATGATTTGGCCCATTTGAACCTTATGAGGATCAACCAATTCAACTTGCTTTTGCCCTTACTCCTCAATCACTGATAAACTTGCTTGATTTGACCGACCTAATTGATTTGCCTGATTCATCTTCATGTGGTCCTCTACATAAAATCGGTTAGTACATGTGTATTGTCACATTGAGATTTGGGGCAGGCAAAGTTAGTATGTTCTCCTCCTCACGTGCTAGTCACAACATCTGGGCTAGTAGCTCCCGTGATTTAGCTCTACCGTGTTGATCCTGAGATGAGTTGGCGGAGGTGTTGGGCGAGCGAATCGTCTTTTGTCACCTTTATATAAAATCAATTCTAATAGTTATTAATTAATACAATTGTAGTGAACTAGAATTCAATAATTTTCTATTTTAATACGCGAAGGGAATGTGTGGAATTCAAATTTGTATAAGAACATTGTTAAAGGGGTTTAACTTTGTTTCTGAATAGAAAGTAGTTTTACATCCAATATGTTAATTGAAGGGGCATCTTATAAATAATTCATGACTTAAAAAAACATAATATTTATGTTGGTGGGATTGTGTCCCAAGTGGTAAAGTTTGATCAATATTTTAATGTATTTGAGAAAGAGTTTGTGTTTGATTTGTTTGTATGACGTGTCTGTCTGAAATTTGTAAGAACTAATTGGTTGGATACAAACAAAACTTATAGAGCTTGTGATTCAATGAGGTCGAGTTGTGGTCTAATACTTGATATAACCAAAATGCTATTGATATAAGAACTTATTGCATGAATGATATGCATATAATTACTAGTGTTTTAAAAATAAAATTAGTTTATGAATCATCTGAAGGTCTGTTTTCACATTTTTTTTGGGTGACTTGAGAGTATGAAGTAGATATATAGACCAAAGGGGATGCCTACCTATAAAAATAATATGACATAGTTAGTCGGGAGTTATTGGATGGTAGATTTGGTAACTGGGTGATGGAATATGTTGTTGTAAGCTTATATTCAGTTAAAATCAATGGAAGTTTTCATGATTATATTCCGGGCTAGAGAGGTCTCCAATGGGGTGATATTTTATTCTATTATTGCAATCTACCTCGGGTTAAAAGTAGACAAACTTGAACTTGTTAAATTAGATTTCATTATTTGAGTAATAAGTTTGATATTTAAGCAGGATGTCAAATAGCTTAAGATTAAATAAATACTTGATAGTTAATCAATATGTTTAACAATTAAGCGAGACGTTAAGTAAAATGATAGATTGTTGATGGATCTCGGATTAAAGTTAACTAAGATTATTTTCAGTGTTGATGTTAGGTGATTGAATGAAAGTCAAATAGGTCAAGGTTAATCAGACATTTGACAGTGGAGAAGTCCAAGTAAATTATGATTGATAGAATAATTAGTAGATGAAAATTCAATAGGAAGTTGGCAAGATAAAGTCAAACTGGATCATAATTGATCATATATTAATTACAAAAGACAAATACCTTTTTGTTTATTTTTAAGTTTACCGTTGGTTATAAAATTATAGCTTTTGTTGCTGTCCCTATAACATGTAGAAGCGATTTTTGTAATGTGAGATGTGATAATTAATTTCTGAGGATTAAATAAAGAATTTTTTTTAGAATTTTTTTAAAAAAATTCTAAGATTTCTTAGGATAAGAATTTTCTAAGTGGAAGTTTATTCCGAGGCTATAGGGGCATGGTCAGAGAGTGAATCCAACGGAGATAGGGCCATTCGGTGAGTCAACTTTCTGTATTAGTTAAAGGTTAACCAATTATATAGCGGCTGCTATGCCTGTCTTGATTGGAGTGTTCATAGCGGATGGCTGAGTTTGAATCACTCTTCATGAAGGAGAGTGAATCTGGTGAATCCATTTCCGATTATTTCACAAGAGTTTTGGCGGTGGTGAACCAAATGAAGAGACTAGGAGAAAGGATGCCGGATGTTCGTGTGGTTGACAAGATTCTTCGCTCTCTCAATTCAAAGTTCAATCATGTGAGAGTAGTTACGTGTAGTGTAGTTACGTGTTGTTACGTGTAGTGTAGTAGTTGCGCACTTTCTCTACCATTGACTATGGAGCTTCGCAAGAAGGCTATCTCTTCCTGTTGTGCTGTCAACTAAGAAGATAGGCGGGAGACCACACCAATTAGGAATGCATGAAACTCGAGCTCGTGCAAGGCGGACCGGGGAAGAGGCTCCCCGGGGCGGGCCATCCGAATCTTCCCGCGTCGACCTGCCCTTTCTGTCTGCATAAGCTCTCTTTCTCTATGGCTCTGGAAGAAGTGGAACTGCTATAGCCCCGGAATCAGTAGAAATTGAGTGACAGTGGATTCGTTCAAGTAGCCGGTTCCAAGAAGACGGTAGCCCGCTCTCGCATCTACAAAGAGTCTACTTTTTTCTTTTCTTCGGTGATAGGTGCCCGGCCTTCCTTTGACCACTTTCTGTCTGCCATTCATTTCTCTTTCTCTCCCGCTCGCGGATATCTCTACTTCGCTCCTCCTCGTTCGAACGAGAGTAGGCAGAGCCAGGATCGACTTTCTCGAGATCTTTCTATTTACTCTTCAGTCATTGATCTATTGAAATTCACTCTTCAGTCGACTACACTACATTACATGAACGGCTTGCAGCCCCTGCACCCCGCTCCACTCCACTGGTCCTATTGCATTAGTCGACCTAACTAACCGCACCTACTCGGGTCTATAGATAGAGATTTGAGAGTGAGGGGCGGAGCATATAGAGATGAGTGAGTGAGCCCTAGCCTTCCCTTGTTCTATTACTTGAACTCCTCCCTATGTACGCCGACCCTTTCAAATTCATTCGACTGAGCTTCTCCGCACCTTAGGTTGAACTCAGCCCTTGCGAGATGCGAGAGTTGAGTGCTTTCCTTTCTGACTTGGTTTTCTTGCGCGCTATGCCCGGGCACTCCTTCTCGGGACCGAGGAAGATTCATAGGCGGTCCTTTGATTCTTAGTTGCATGCCCGAACTTGACCCCTATTTTTTAACAAATGGTTTTGGGCTGGACTACTTTACTTTATTCAGTTCAAAGAACCCTTTTCTAGAGAGGAACTGGTTTTCACCCACTCCAAATCGATCTTTTTTAACCCTCCTCTATAGTTGCACTGGTTTTCCATATAGATAGGACTCAGCTCAGCCCGGGAACTTTGCCTCTCAGCTGATGATCTCAGATCCCTGCCCGATTCCGAAGAAACTGATGAAAGGGAGCTCACTGATGAAAGGGAAATCCGCCTGGCACTATTTACAGGTGCCTGTAAGGTGCCAGTCAAGGTTTGATCCGCTGCCTCTACTCTACTCCTGGGCTGGTAAGGGGGAGTCTCTGCCCTCTAAGTGCCCTCCCATTCCTGGTCTAGCTCCCGAAGTGGATAACTGCCTGGAGGTCCAGCTGTCTACTCCAGCTCATAGTCACTTCCGTTCAGGTCTCGCTCTTAGAAGCCCCGGGTCGGGTCGCATAGCAAATTTCCTTCCGCACCTCGCTTATGAGACTTGCCGTACGAGACTATGCTAAACCCATCGTAGACATCTCCGAGCCCGGCCTGCTGAGTCCACTTCCTCCGATGACTGTGAGAGGCTTCCTACTAGTCCCTTCTTGATCCCGGCCAGTCGTCTTTGAGTTGTAAGGGGCTAATTCTAATGACGCCGACGTGACGCACCGGAATTAACTTATTGAACCGCGCTACTCTTAATTAAATTAAGGAATGAACTTAAGGATTGAGAGCTCTATTCGCACCTCTTATCCCTGTCCCCAACTCTCGCCTAACTATGCAAAGGAGCATACCCACACCCTCGTAGCCTCATCTCATATTGACGGGTCCGCGTCACGGGATATCTGATGGTCCCGAATCTACTAGTTTAAATTGTCACGAAAGTTGGGACCATCAGATTTAAATATGAATGAATGAATGAAATGCTGGAAACCCTTTTACAATCAAAAACTGAAAATGTAATATAGGGGCCACAGGTCGTATTTTTCTCGGGGCTAGTTGAGGTTTATTTGATTCGCGCTTGTATTTGTGTCGTTTGTGTTTTCGGGTTTCAAATAAAGATTTGAGTTTGGGTTAAATCGGAAATGAGAATGCAATAAGATATAAGATGCATGCCACCTAAAACTTGATACACAATCAAATAGGCAAGCTGAGATGCAAAAGCAAACTGATGCAACAACTGGAAATTACAAACTGCACATTGAGTTGTTAATTGAAACAAGAACGAACCAGACTACAACCAATGGAAACAAGTAAATGTGCAGCAATAAGCCGAATGCAAGGTTCAGGAACAAAGGAATGCAGAAACAGAAATTTGGAAGCCAGCTGATGTGCAGAAGTATCTGATGCAGAAACGAAATCTGCAAACTTCATAAATTGAAGCAGAGATGCAGTCAAATTGAGTGAAAAATCAAACACATCAGCTTAGTGCAAGAATGCAATTCTAATGATCAGGTAAGATTAGAGAAGCTGATGCTTATCTGGGCACAATCTCAGCAATAGTGAGCTGAAACCTTGCTGAGTTAGAACTGATACGCAACAAATGAAACCCACACGCAAGAAAATTGAGATGAATGGCACAAAACAGTGTTCAGACAGGATTTAGAAAATCTAAGGTTCACTTGATACCATCTTCAGAAGCTAATAACCAGTTCTACAGGAATGTAACCTAATTCGCAGAGATGGAGCTCAATTTTTCAGAAACAAGATTGATACAAATTAGTAGGATCCAAATGCAGAAATTGAGATGACTTGTGCAGAAATTGATGCAGGGTTTCAAAAACCTCCTGCTGAAAATCAGCAAATTGATTTCAGATTCCACCCAAACAACTTAGGTCAAGTTTTCTAGTCTAGTGTTCAGGTGAAATTTAGTCATGCTACTGTTAACTTGGTACGGGTTCAGAAGTTATTCACTCAAACCTTGCAGCTGTGAAAATCAAACTGCTGCGCAGCTCAATGAAGCTAACTGCAGAAATATAATCAAGTTGCAACAAACTGGTATGTATGAATTTACCTTGACTACTATATGAATGAAACACGTTGCAATGTAATGATCAGAAGGAAAACTACACTTCAGGCACGTTGCAGAAATTTCGAAGAAAGAAGTGCAGTCACTTATGGGAATGCATAATCTCTAATCGAACTGATGCAGAGATTGATTTCAGAATTGCAAAAAGTTGGACTGCAGGAATTTCAGAACCAAGTGCAGAAATCAGAAATGAAGGGACTGAATGTTGAAGCTATTGCAATAGTTCTCTAACCAGAAAAACTCTTGATGAGCTGTAATGAAAATTGCAGATACGAGTTGGAAAAATGCAGAATCGATACAGACCTTGCTGACTGTAAAACTGGAACGCAGGAAAGAAAAGGGCTGATGTGAATGATGCAAACAGATACGCATCAATTGATATCAAATGCAGTGTAATTAGAGCAGGTTGCAATGTAAGTTCAGAAGAAACTTAATGCTCAGAATCAAGTTAGAAAAGAACTAATGATACGCAGCAGGTTATCAGAAAATCAGAAATGAACTTTGGCACGCAAGAAAAAGAAGATTGATACGCAACAGTAAAGCATAAAAGAAGTTAAAATGAAGTGTAACTACTCATTAACAAGTAACTAAACTAATTAGACTGAAGAATTAAAACAAACTACAGCAGAAACACATCTAAAAGCTACTTAACTAATCTGAAAATTTCAGAAACTGCTGATACGCAGCTGCAGAAAACAGGGGATCTGATACACGAGCTGGAAAACCGAAAATAAAACTGAATTTAAAGAGATTTTGCACTAAACAAACTCATTAACTACTGAGCTTGAAGATTGAGACCTAATTTAAGCAGAAACAAGTAGTAAACGAAATTACAGCTAATGAAACAGAAAATTCAGTAACGAAACATTTCAGAAATGAAACTACAGCTACGAAACATGAGTTTAAACCAATTAAACTACTCCTCAATCCTCCCTAAGCTCAAATTCTTCTTGGTCGTCAAGCAAGAGCCGGCTTCGAACCCCTAGGCACAGAAATCAGTGGAATTAAGCTTCAATTCATCAAATCTGCTCAAACTACTTCAGCTGGGAGAATTCCAATCCAAATGCTTCAATCTTCGTTTGTGGAGCTGCGATGGTGATTTGGAAACAACCTGAGGTCACCTGAGAACCCCTACAAGTGCCTCAGATCATCGGAAATGGATTGTGGCGAAGATCTCAGTGCTCGGACCACAGAGATTGCGAAACCCTCAACAAGCTTTGTCCGGATGAAATTTGAGAAGAATTCTTGATCGATGCCTTCTTCCAAAGATTCAGATGATGAACTGCAGTTGGAATTGAGGGGTCGCGCCCCTTGGATGAAGAAATTGCTGAAGAAAACTAAAACTAGCTGAAGAACTCAGTTGCGGCGAAGAAGACGCGACGAGGAGAAGCTGGGCAGCGTTTCTGATTAAATAGGAAATAATGGACGGCTGTGATTGATTTGATGAAATCCAACGGTAGATCTTGGTCTGATTTGAGCCAAACTTTTATGATGATGATCTGGGGTCAGGATCTGCCTCGTGGTAGCTCGGATCCTCCAGATATGCAACGGATGGTCCAGATCAACTCTATCTATGAATGGACGCTCTAGAGCCCTCCTTGCTTGATCCAACGGTTGATTTAGCTCTGATTGGGATGAAACCTTCAGATCTTGATCATAGAGCTTGATCAACCCTAACCCTAGCTCGGATTGCTTCAGATTGTCCCGGATGGCTCAGATCTAGCCGCTCTTGAATCGGACGGCCCGGATTAATCGTAGGCTTGATAATTCGATCCGGTTCACATCCGACTCAAGTTTGACCCAGTATGCCCTAGGTCCAGGATCCTTTCATGCCTACAAAAATATATCAGAAAATTAGTGGCCAAATAATCCAAAAATTGTGTAAATTTGCAATTAAGTCCAAAATAAGAGGAAATCCTAAAACCTAGGGTAAAATCACAAATAAGCAATAAAAACATAGGTCAAACATGGATTTTAACATCTAAAATAATCACAAAATGGTACTTATCAACTCCCCCACACTTAACCTTGAGCGTCTCGCGAAAACACTAAATATGTATCCCTTAGGCTTTCTTAAGCATAATTAGAAACAAATAAAAAGAAATTACCTAGGGTTGTCAATTCTCATAAATCTAAGCTCTATGGATTAGTATCTTGTCCTTAAATCAACAACTTAGCCTTTTCATCTATCATGAGTCATTGAGATGAATTTAAATCACTAGCCTTTCATGGGAAGTTTTGGTGGCTCTCTCTTAAGTTCTAATTTGGTGATGGAAGTGGAGCTCACTCTTACACACATGTTTCTTGCACTACCATAGGCTTGCTTATTATCTACTCTCCACCATTAATCATGATTAGGATCAACATCTATAAAAACAAAGAAAAATATAGACAATGGTAAGGAGTGAAATAAAAGCTAAGGAAATGGAAACATTGGTGAAGTGGAAGACTTGAGTGCTTGAGGATATTTTTCCAATGAACTTTGCTCTCTTATCAGTCCCCTATTGAATTCCAAAGTTTGATGGAGTTAAACTTAACTAGTTTCCTTGCTTTTCATGAAAAACTCTTCCTTAATCTAATGTGCCAAGTCTCCTCCTTGCGTGCCACTTTGCTTGCTTTTCCTTTTCTGATTTTTCTTTTTCTTCTTTCTTTCTTTCTTTCTTCTGTGTTTCAATATCAGCTCCACGGCATCTTCATTGAAAAACTCTGATTTCAAAACAAATACATCACATAGTAATGGGAAAATCAAATGCTCCACTTGAGGTTGTGGCACTACACTAATTTTTTTCTGATTCTTTTCTTTGAAAAATCCAAACAACCACATTTTTTTTCTCCTTTGATCAGCAGTGGATTTGCCTAACAATTTCAGATACATTCCTATACCTACTGCCTTGGTTTATAGCCTCAAAAACTCAATTAGGTTGCAAGTTGGTATAAGCTGCCTTCATAGCATTTCCATTGGTTTTTCTCTTTCCATAACTGAATTTTCAGCTTAAATATCAACTTGCTGTTCTCCAAAACCTCTTGGGCTTCGAGTGGGTTTGTTTTGAGTCCTTTTTAGCATTCTTTGCAGCAGCCTTGTTAATTCCAACTCAATTCCTCTTCACTTCAATTTCTGCACTGCATACACTTCCTACAATAGCACTTCACTGATTTTTCTCTCTTTTTTTTTTCGGCAGCTCAGAATTTCCTCCTGTTTCCAGTTCAACATCCAAGGTGGCAGCTTTTCAAGTCGCTGATTTCTCCAACAATTAACATCAAGAGCACTTGCTTCAAATAGTAATGGAGAAGTCAAGGGTTCCATTTGAAATCGATTTCTGCTCATAAGTCTTTCCATTCTTTTCAGCAGCTTCTATCATCCGAATTCTTCCAGATTTGGTCAGCATTTGGTGTTCTCAACACTCTTTAATGCAATTCCGAACTTATTCCCTGATTCACAGCCTAGAAAAATCAATTTTCAGCCTCACTTGGCACATTTCTGCACAAACTGCTTGTATTGATTTTCTTCTTTGTTTCCAGCTTTTGTTCAGCCCTTTGAATTCTGTTTCTGACCTGAAAATTCCTGCTCAGATTCTCCTTAAACTCAGATTTGTCCAGCCGCATGAAAATTTTCTGTTTTGGCACATAAATTTCTGCTTTGGCACTTTTCAATTGCACACTGAAAATTCTGCACAGCTTGAACTCATAGATTTTCCTGTTATTTTCAGATCTGTCCAGCTCTGATTTTGTTCAGCTTCAGTTCCAAAACAAACTGACCAAAAACAGCTGCAATTTCCTTTCTAACAAATGGCTGAAACATCCTCCATTAGCTGCACATTCAGCTGCTTGCAAGTGGAGTTCTTGTGTGCATTTTTTTTTCTTCTTTGCAGATTTGTTTCTTCTTCAGCTTGAATGCAGAGATTTGTCCTTCAAGTCAGCTGCTGGCTCCTGATTTTGGTTGCAGATCAGCTGCCCTTGCAATGCAGTTTGTATTGTTTCAGCAGCTACAAGTCAGCACTCGGCAATTTACAAGCTTTCCCTTGCTGCAGTTCATTGTTTTCAGCTTCTTTTCAGCTTTACTCAGCTCTTTTGAATTTTTGTACAGTTGCATTTCAGGCTTCTTTCATAGCTCTCGGATAACTTTGCTTAACCCTTACCAGCAATACTTGCAAATCTCTTTAATTCTGATGATTTCAGTAGGTCAAATTCCAGCTTCCATATTGATATGGTAAACAATTTCTGCACTTAACTTGGCACAGGTTTTTGTAATGGCACAAACATTTTTTTTTTCTTTTCTTTTGTTGATGTGCCATTTTCTTTACTTTCTCCATTGCTTCCCACTCGAATCTTCAAAATATGATAAGAAAGCTAGATCTCCAATTGCTTCCATCTCTCTTGCTCATTCACTTGGCACAAAAATTTTTTTTTTTCGACATGAATTGCATCATTAATACAAATTTCTTCCAAATCACTAATCACTCCCCCACACTTAAATCTTTGTCCGTCTCGGGCAAAACATCATTAAGAAGCATCCCAAGCAAACAAATCCATAGAAAAATAGGGTAAGAGTAGGAATAAGGAAAGACAAATAAAGTAGACATGATTAGTTCCAAAAATTGACATGGAAGGGTAAACAAATTGATTAGTCTCTATAGATGTGATCCAATCATTGAGATATGATTTTGAAAGAACCTAAGCAAGTTCTAGAATACAATAACATATGTGTCACAAATATAAGGCTAATCTCACTAGGTAAAAATAATTCATCTCAATTCATCAATTAAGAATCTAAAACCAAGTAGTACTCAAGCATCCAAGATTTCATCCATTAGCTCAAATCCTAAGTTTTAACAACCAAATTTAATTTATTTTCCAAAAGACTCTAAAATGCTATGGGATAACCTAGAGGGATACATTTATTTCTACTCATGCAAGAAAAAGTGCAAAAAGAAATAACAATGTATTTCCAAGGACTCCTATGCATTCTACTCTGCTCATGCATTTATTAGCAAGAAAATTCTACTTCTAGAAAGCATGAAAATGAAAAATACAATAAAAGAAAATACAAGCAAGAAAAATCTCCCCTTTATTTCTGGTGGACGGAGTCTATCCAGAAGGAGCCTCCATCTTGGTAGTGGAGGTGTCTGGGTGGCTGAGAGAGCTAGGACTCCCCCACACTTGAACTTCACAAAAATATTCTCTGGTGGCCTAAGGCGATTCAGGTTCAAAATCCATGGAAGGAATGGAGGGCTATGGATTAAAGTAAGATCTTCTCCTCCTTTTTTATGCCTTTTAGAAGTACTTCCAGGAGGCTGGAGTCTGTTCAGTTGGAGCACCCACTCCTGAAGTCTTCTGGACCCTGCAAAACAATATAATACCTCTCTCAAGCGTGCAGGGTCAGAAAGAAATAAAATAATGTCAGTTTGTGCATGAATTGAATCTAAATCTGCATCATGTCCAATGAAATCAATTTGTAGTGCCTCAATAAATTTTTCACAATTATTTTCTATCAAAGATGTATCAAGCAATGTGTCACAACCTAAGAAATCAACATTAGGTGTCTCAATGAATTTTTCACAGTTATTTTCTACAAGAGATATATCCCTAAGTATATCACAAACAATAAGATCAGTTTGAGGTACCTCATTATAAATTTCAGAAAAATTAGGAGGAGAATATACCTGATCGTGCTGAAAAGTACCTGGAGATTCTACAAAAGTAGATATATCTGTGGTCTCCTCCTGATCATGTGCAGTCTCCTCTTCAGCCTCAAGTTCTGGTGGACACTCAAATAAAACAGGTGATCCTTGGGTTCTTGCTTCCACCATGCAAGTCCCTACACTTTCTGGAAGTTGTGGTGGTCCCTGGGGCTTAGTGCAGTCCCCTACACCTGTGGAATCATCTCCTCTGCATGCTTCTTCTGTAATATCTGCAACAACAGTATCAGAAAAATTAGGACCACTAATAACACTATCATCACAAAATAAAAGACTAGAATGGTCCTGTGGAGCTTCAGTTTCTTCTGCTGGAGCTGAAAAATTTGGAATTGGATTTTGAATAGGAGTCTCCGGAGGAATGCATGCTGTAGGTGCCCAAACTTTAATGTATTCTTCTTCTTCTTCTATCACATTTGCAAGATTACTTGAAGAAGGACTTGGCCATACACTAGGGACACCTTGAACTGATATAAAACCAACTCCGGGGCTCTCAGAATCAAGAGTTGCTTGAGAATATAATTGTCCTGATTCTTGGGCTAGCCTTTGTTTCACTTGATCAACTAATTTTGCAATGCGTTGTAGTTGTTGTTGATTTTGCTCTTGTTGTTGTTGTAACATCTCCATCATCCTTTGTTGTTGAGCCTCACTCCAATCAGGATCATCAAAGCCTCCTTGGTTAAACTGTTGAAATGGAACATAAGGCTGCTGAAGTCCAGGAGGAGGCTGCGCATTCTGAAATGAAAACTGTAGGGGCTGATCAAATGGATGCATGGACTGATTAGATTGCTGAAAACTTGGCTCACAACATGGTGGAGATAGCTGAAAATTTTGGTTCTGAAATTCTTGGCTCTGAGGTTGAAATTGTTGTGGTGAACACTCAAATTGATGTGGGGGCTGTTGGTACTGATTTTGGTGCTGAATTTGTTGAGGATATGGCTGGAAATTGCTTTGGAAATTTGATGGACCTTGCTGAAAACTGTGATAGGGCTGCTGAAAACTCTGAAACTGCTGCCCTTGCTGATAGTTCCCCTGAAAACCTTGATTTTGGTTAAATGTTGACTGTTGATGCTGAAAACCTTGCTGAAAAGGCTGAGACATCTGCTGGAAATTTTGATAGCTTCCTTGAACTTGCTGATTTTGGTGGTATTGAGGCTGAAAATTCTGAAATGTTTGCTGAAAAGTCGCATTAGGCTGCTGAAAGTCTTGACTTGGTTGCTGAAAATTTGAATAGTATTGCTGAAACATTTTGATCTTGCAGCCCTGTCAAAAAAAAACAAACAAGAAAAATAGCAGCAACCCGTATACAAAAGATAAAGCAAAATAAAATAGAACCCAATGATATGTCTAAAAAAATACACAAGCAAAAAATCAAACAAATCAACTAGTTGCTTCCCCGGCAACGGCGCCAAAAATTTGATGGTCCCGAATCTACTAGTTTAAATTGTCACGAAAGTTGGGACCATCAGATTTAAATATGAATGAATGAATGAAATGCTGGAAACCCTTTTACAATCAAAAACTGAAAATGTAATATAGGGGCCACAGGTCGTATTTTTCTCGGGGCTAGTTGAGGTTTATTTGATTCGCGCTTGTATTTGTGTCGTTTGTGTTTTCGGGTTTCAAATAAAGATTTGGGTTTGGGTTAAATCAGAAATGAGAATGCAATAAGATATAAGATGCATGCCACCTAAAACTTGATACACAATCAAATAGGCAAGCTGAGATGCAAAAGCAAACTGATGCAACAACTGGAAATTACAAACTGCACATTGAGTTGTTAATTGAAACAAGAACGAACCAGACTACAACCAATGGAAACAAGTAAATGTGCAGCAATAAGCCGAATGCAAGGTTCAGGAACAAAGGAATGCAGAAACAGAAATTTGGAAGCCAGCTGATGTGCAGAAGTATCTGATGCAGAAACGAAATCTGCAAACTTCATAAATTGAAGTAGAGATGCAGTCAAATTGAGTGAAAAATCAAACACATCAGCTTAGTGCAAGAACGCAATTCTGATGATCAGGTAAGATTAGAGAAGCTGATGCTTATCTGGGCACAATCTCAACAATAGTGAGCTGAAACCTTGCTGAGTTAGAACTGATACGCAACAAATGAAACCCACACGCAAGAAAATTGAGATGAATGGCACAAAACAGTGTTCAGACAGGATTTAGAAAATCTAAGGTTCACTTGATACCATCTTCAGAAGCTAATAACCAATTCTACAGGAATGTAACCTAATTCGCAGAGATGGAGCTCAATTTTTCAGAAACAAGATTGATACAAATTAGTAGGATCCAAATGCAGAAATTGAGATGACTTGTGCAGAAATTGATGCAGGGTTTCAAAAACCTCCTGCTGAAAATCAGCAAATTGATTTCAGATTCCACCCAAACAACTTAGGTCAAGTTTTCTAGTCTAGTGTTCAGGTGAAATTTAGTCATGCTACTGTTAACTTGGTACGGGTTCAGAAGTTATTCACTCAAACCTTGCAGCTGTGAAAATCAAACTGCTGCGCAGCTCAATGAAGCTAACTGCAGAAATATAAATCAAGTTGCAACAAACTGGTATGTATGAATTTACCTTGACTACTATATGAATGAAACACGTTGCAATGTAATGATCAGAAGGAAAACTACACTTCAGGCACGTTGCAGAAATTTCGAAGAAGAAGTGCAGTCACTTATGGGAATGCATAATCTCTAATCGAACTGATGCAGAGATTGATTTCAGAATTGCAAAAGTTGGACTGCAGGAATTTCAGAACCAAGTGCAGAAATCAGAAATGAAGGGACTGAATGTTGAAGCTATTGCAATAGTTCTCTAACCAGAAAAACTCTTGATGAGCTGTAATGAAAATTGCAGATACGAGCTGGAAAAATGCAGAATCGATACAGACCTTGCTGACTGTAAAACTGGAACGCAGGAAAGAAAAGGGCTGATGTGAATGATGCAAACAGATATGCATCAATTGATATCAAATGCAGTGTAATTAGAGCAGGTTGCAATGTAAGTTCAGAAGAAACTTAATGCTCAGAATCAAGTTAGAAAAGAACTAATGATACGCAGCAGGTTATCAGAAAATCAGAAATGAACTTTGGCACGCAAGAAAAAGAAGATTGATACGCAACAGTAAAGCATAAAAGAAGTTAAAATGAAGTGTAACTACTCATTAACAAGTAACTAAACTAATTAGACTGAAGAATTAAAACAAACTACAGCAGAAACACATCTAAAAGCTACTTAACTAATCTGAAAATTTCAGAAACTGCTGATACGCAGCTGTAGAAAACAGGGGATCTGATACACGAGCTGGAAAACCGAAAATAAAACTGAATTTAAAGAGATTTTGCACTAAACAAACTCATTAACTACTGAGCTTGAAGATTGAGACCTAATTTAAGCAGAAACAAGTAGTAAACGAAATTACAGCTAATGAAACAGAAAATTCAGTAACGAAACATTTCAGAAATGAAACTACAGCTACGAAACATGAGTTTAAACCAATTAAACTACTCCTCAATCCTCCCTAAGCTCAAATTCTTCTTGGTCGTCAAGCAAGAGCCGGCTTCGAACCCCTAGGCACAGCAAATCAGTGGAATTAAGCTTCAATTCATCAAATCTGCTCAAACTACTTCAGCTGGGAGAATTCCAATCCAAATGCTTCAATCTTCATTTGTGGAGCTGCGATGGTGATTTGGAAACAACCTGAGGTCACCTGAGAACCCCTACAAGTGCCTCAGATCATCGGAAATGGATTGTGGCGAAGATCTCAGTGCTCTGACCACAGAGATTGCGAAACCCTCAACAAGCTCTGTCCGGATGAAATTTGAGAAGAATTCTTGATCGATGCCTTCTTCCAAAGATTCAGATGATGAACTGCAGTTGGAATTGAGGGGTCGCACCCCTTGGATGAAGAAATTGCTGAAGAAAACTAAAACTAGCTGAAGAACTCAGTTGCGGTGAAGAAGACGCGACGAGGAGAAGCTGGGCAGCATTTCTGATTAAATAGGAAATAATGGACGGCTGTGATTGATTTGATGAAATCCAACGGTAGATCTTGGTCTGATTTGAGCCAAACTTTTATGATGATGATCTGGGGTCAGGATCTGCCTCGTGGTAGCTCGGATCCTCCAGATATGCAACGGATGGTCCAGATCAACTCTATCTGTGAATGGACGCTCTAGAGCCCTCCTTGCTTGATCCAACGGTTGATTTAGCTCTGATTGGGATGAAACCTTCAGATCTTGATCATAGAGCTTGATCAACCCTAACCCTAGCTCGGATTGCTTCAGATCTTCCCGGATGGCTCAGATCTAGCCGCTCTTGAATCGGACGGCCCGGATTAATCGTAGGCTTGATAATTCGATCCGGTTCACATCCGACTCAAGTTTGACCCAGTATGCCCTAGGTCCAGGATCCTTTCATGCCTACAAAAATATATCAGAAAATTAGTGGCCAAATAATCCAAAAATTGTGTAAATTTGCAATTAAGTCCAAAATAAGAGGAAATCCTAAAACCTAGGGTAAAATCACAAATAAGCAATAAAAACATAGGTCAAACATGGATTTTAACATCTAAAATAATCACAAAAATGGTACTTATCAATATCCCACCAATCTAAGGTCGGATCCCGAGGACCTTCTCTGCCTACCGAGATCGCACGCCCTATCATCTTGTCCCACACGCGTGCTCTTGAACCTCTCGCCCAACGAAGACGGAGGTCCCTTAACCCGCTCCTCCCCATGTAACCCGCTCCTCCCTATGGTAGCCTTCCACTGTCCCCAACTTTGACTCTGCCAATCCATTCACCTGCCTATTCATCTATCTTTAGTGGATTGCAAAGATTCAATAGGATTGCATCAACCCTTATGGTGGCTTCAGATGGAATTGCAGAGATCGCGCGTTGCTTGACTCTGCCGCTTGACTTTGTTGCAAAGAAGTAGCTTCGCAATTGCTTTCTGGACAAATATATATAAGAGGGGAACGGCTCACTTCAGATTCTCACAAGACCGACACCTCAAACTCATACTCTATATCACGTAAGGGTTTGAGAAAGGGAAAGAGTGGAAGACACGAGACCGCCCTCTACCCTTTGCTTGCCACGGCGAACAGAACTAGTTAGAAAGGTGTGCTACCGCAAGATAGAACAATTGACTTAATTGAGGCGCTCCAGACTTGAAATAGGATCTCCTGCTAACTTGACTTCTAATGATGCAATCTCCATATGAGGGCATAAGTAGACCGAAGAGTCTCTTTCCTTTCCTATCCAGAGAAAGCAGCCACTGACTTGGAATCTCATCCAAATGACCTATTGAACAAGAAAGGTGGATTGATCCAAGAATTATTCCTCTATGAGTTATGAGTTCAAATATCAACGGAGGTACCATGAGGAACAACAATGCCCCTCCTTCAAGCACTATCCAAGGTCACTCTCTCCCTATCGCTTCTCTCCCTCTAGAGAAAGACACCGCACGAATTCTTCCTGCTCACGAGTCACACTTGATTCTTGGAGATCTCAATGCATTTGCTGACCACTCTCACCTTTCCCACCTCTGGCCTCAAGGAAGGCAGTGCGAACGGCTGCTGAAATGAATACTTCCAGAGTCTCTTGCTCTTGTTGCAGTTCGCAGGGGGCCAGTCTTGCTAGCTCAAATGAGTTCCCAACTATTGGTTTTCTAAGCTCAATTAATTTGGCATGCTAGGTTTAGTAAAGAAAAGAGTGCGGGCGTCCCCTCTCCAACTTCGCGTCTCACACTCTTACCCCTTGACTTTAGTAGATCCAATCTTGGAAATAGAGCAGTAGGGCATATTATTATCTTCTATATAGAGATCCAGCGCGATAAAGACTCCTCGACCTTTCTCTTTCTCTTCAGCCCTCTCCCCTCTCCGACTGCTCGTGACGGGCGAGTGATAACGACGCGGTTCCTCGAGGCGAAGTCGAATTCAATAGTCGATATCCACCTCGGGTTCGAAGATCAGTGGAGATCGATGAGGACGGGACGAGCAGTGGAGAGCCTTTATTTGCCTTTCTTGAATGCGGGAGCAGAGGCGGGCTATCTGCTATTGAATGCCAGTGATAGGGAGTCAGAGGCTAGAATAGGTTGAATGGTGCCAGGGAAGGGAATTGGGAGATGCGCTATGGCCCAATGGTAGGAGTTCATCAAGTAGGGAGTGAGGCCATTGCTTCTTCGACTTCGCACGGCTACTTAATTAAGATAATGGCAAATAATGACAGAAGAACAAGACCTGTCTTTTAACGCTCCTTCACCCACCTCGAAACGGAGAACTGGGACGGGGCATGATCTGCCTTGCCTACCTGTGCTTGGAATGATTGAATATCAAGTGTATTATTCGTCTATTTGGGTCGTAGTCCCGCATGAGTTGAGGTTGGGCATTCCTTTCGTCGAGCATACCGTTCAGTCAAGTAGATGAGAACATGGTAGTCCCGCTACTGAGACTTGAGATAGCAGAGCAGCTTCGCTTCCTTCTCGGGACATAGCTTGCTTCCTCTACCCTTTGTTTGCGTCACGCTCCCGCTTTCGCCTCTTCTTTCTTCTTTTCTTGAGCAGCTAGCCTGATGTCTTTTATTCAAGACCGGAGGCCTATAATAGCCCACGGAGCGGTGGCAGCGAACGAGTTGCAAAGACTAAGAAAGGAAAGATCTAAAACCCAACTGCGAAGAACTCACTCTCGAAATAGCTAAGCGAAGTCGAAAGGCAAAGATTCCCATTTCCACAAAGCACGGCCTCAGTCCGTTCGCTCCTCTCAAAGATCGTGCTCTCCTCATTTCACTGGTTCTCCTATTATGCCCCTCTACTATTCGACCTCTCAAGTCGGGATAGCACGAAAAGGTCTCTCTGAGCCGGTTCACACAGCATGCTACTGAATGGATGGATCAAGGTCTACTTCACGGGCCCCTTCGTCACTGTCTACCTCTACGCTACGC
The DNA here is from genome assembly GCA_024364735.1 of Boesenbergia rotunda. NCBI lineage: Eukaryota > Viridiplantae > Streptophyta > Magnoliopsida > Zingiberales > Zingiberaceae > Boesenbergia > Boesenbergia rotunda. The sequence continues at coordinate 93,690 of JAGFNQ010001181.1, forward strand.
ACCTCCTTCGACTGATTGAAAACATTGCCTGCCATGTGCGGAACTACACTCTTCCCGCAAAAACCTATTGTTGAGCCCTTGATGAGGTGCTTCCGAGACCCCTACCTACCTCCTTTGTCCTGTTGTTCTCTTACTTAATAGAATAGGTACGGGAAAGAATGGGACCCGCACGGGGGAGGAGCAGTAGAGTTCATGGTGTCAGACATTCACGACCAAATTCAAGTTAGGTTCCAGGTACCGGGAGGATACCAATAAAATAATAACAGTTGGATGGGACCCTGGTAGCGAGCCCCAGTGGATCGGGTGCTACTATCTACTGCTAAGGTATGGGCTCAGGAGAGGACGTATGGATGTTAGGGAAGGCTCAAAGTAATGCAGGAGAGTGAAAGTCCGGAAGTCATGGGAAAGAGGCCTGCAGGAAAGCCCTCGCCCACCGCAAATAAATGGCCCGCTGATTAGGAGAGCCAGCTGGCTATAGCTGCCTAGTTGAGGAGAACAGGTCCGCCTAGTTGAGGATCTTGGAGGGGAAAGATTGCTATGCGATCCAAGAAGACGGCCAGCAGGCCAGGGCATCTCGCTCCATCCGACCGGAAGGACTAGGCAATGGCATAATCCGGAGCCCCACTTGAGGCGGGACCGACATCGTTGCGGGAGAGAAATTGCCATGGTTGCGGGAGCGGCCAGGTGTTTTACCCATCCCAGTCCCAGAAAGCAGGGCTGATGACCTGAAGAGGAGACCGATACAACGCTACTACTTATTAGGGCCTAGGACTATGAGATCACCTCTAAATATACCGCTTAGTGAACCTTGACTCGTATAATAGATAGAAAAGGAAATACAGCGACGGATAGAGCCACCGATAGAACTGCCACTGGATAAGAGAGGACTCACTCAACAATCCGACTCTAGAATACCGCTTTAGATCCTTTACACTACCCAAGGGGAAAGACAAAGATACACAGCGACAAAGAGACAGCTCCTTATAGAGCACGAAACCCTGCCTCGAGCTCCTAACCTCTTACGAAACGCTAAGCCACCTTCACTCACCTAAAGTAAAGGAACGGACGGCGACAAAGAGTCGGGCTGGGTTCAGACCTGCCAAAATATGCTATGCTGCTATGATCGGTCGGGGCTGAGGCCCTCCCTTGAGGCATTCCGTTGGCCGCTCCCGTCCTCACTCGAGGAATAGGTCCACTCTAGGCCATCCGTCCCGACACTACTTGCCCGATATGCAGCTTGGCTCCATCTGGTTATCCCTTCCGAGCTGCTTTGACTTCCGGGCTCGTTTCCTCCATCCAAGCAGGGCGAAGAAGAGGATCAGATATCACTAGTAAAGGGGAGAGAGGCAGGAAGATATAGCCTATCCCTTTCCTCCAGGATTCTTCCCCGAGATCAGGACCAGCCCCATGATCCAGGCATGATCGGAGCTAGACAGGCGAGGCCAGACCAGCAATAGATGAGCTGACGAAACCAGCAGTGAGGAGTGCAGCGAGCACTCAAGCAGTGAACTAAGAGCGGGAAGCCTGGCTCCACAAGGAAGAACGAGCTGCAGGGGTGAGACAAAGAAAGCAAAGGAATAGGAATAGGAACTGATGACGCCAACGAAGAAAGGCTGCTCCTGACCCACCTACCGAAAGACCCGAACTCAGTCAACGAATTCACGACCCCGCTGACACTAGTCAAGCGAGCCAGACGCTTTCAACAAACGCAATGAACGAGCAGCGAGCCCTATTAGCACTACAAACCCTAGGCAGTGCTTCCTTGGCAGATCAAAACATCTACTCTTAGTCGCAACCTTATATACTAGTCTCAACCAAGCAACTATTTATTTCCAGAACGGAGGAAACTCTCAAGTTAAGGAGTGAATTCAAAATAAGATGCAAGATGACGATCTTCACATGCTCTCTCTGTATACCATCCATTCACAGAATCAATTCCATTCCCAAGAACAGGAGCAACTCGCCAAGAGTAAGGACAGGTCAGGCAAATTCATATTAGTGTTTTTCTTCCTCGTATCGGTGAACTTAACAATTGTGATTATTAGAGATCTCAGCCAGAAAGGTTATGTCTCAAACGAATACCCGGAGAAAGAGACGGGCACCCGCGTAAAAGGGTACCTACTTTACTTTAATGTGAAAGGGTACCTACTTTAATTAGTATTATGTCCTGTCCCGAACGGCTAAAGAAAACGGAAACCATGAACTTCCGGTTTTATATTTCAAGAGGTGCGGAGCCTTGAACTTCTCTTTCCTCAGATAATAAGTATATGATTGAAGTGCTTTGAAGGGCCACCCTTAATTTAGTAAGTTGGGATCGACCATAAGGGTAGACCCGATAGGGTATCCTCGGATAGGGTAGACACGATAGGGTATCCTCGATAGAGCTCAAGTGAATGCGAGAGGGCCGACTACAAGAGTATGTTGGTGCAGACAGCACCCAAGTCGAACCTGGGTTTTGATAATGGCAAAGGATTTAAAAGTTAAGATGTTATGTTTATCTAACATGCTACTTGAGTGTGCAAATTGAAGTCCTAGCGAAGGACTGCTAGGCACCTAGCGAAGGACTGCTAGGCATCGAAACCGAAGACCCAGACCCAGCGAAGGACTGCTGGGCACCTAGCGAAGGGATGCTAGGAGTCGAAGACCTAGCGAAGGACTGCTAGGCACCAGGCGAAGGACTTCTTGGAACCGAAGCCCTAGCGAATGACTGCTAGGCACCAGGCGAAGGACGGCTTGGTCACGAAGACCTGGCGAAGGACTGCTAGGCACCAGGCGAAGGACTGCTTGGTACTGAAGACCTGGCAAAGGACAGCTAGGCACCTGGCGAAGGACTGCTGGGCAAAAGTCCAACCGGAGGAGCCGGTTGGCAACAGGTAAATTCTCCTGAGAAGAGTAGGTGAGGATGCGTTCCCCGTCGAGGGAACAGTAAGCGTCGGTTTGACCTAGGGCTCCATTTTGGAGACCCAAAGTCAGAACCAAGACAGCTAAGGCTGTATAAACCTAATATTTTATGGCTTTGTATTGTTTTGGACTAACCTTGGATGCAGGACCGAAGGAATGTGTTTCTGCAGCTCAGAACGCCCCAAAGGTGAGGGGCAAGCAGTTGGGCAGGGCGCCCCCATTGTCCCGGGCGCCCCCAAGGTCAAGGCAAAACAAGTTAAGCAAGAAAACTCTTCGGAAGCTCACTGGGGGGCGCCCCATGCTCCCGGGCGCCCCCCGTGCTCCCGGGCACCCCCGATGCTCCGGGCGCCCCGGGCTCAAGCCAACGAAGCGGATAGAGTCAAGCCAGCGAGAAGCCAGCGGACCGAGTCAACCCGGGCGCCCCCTGCGTCCCCGGCGCCCCCAGTCAAACCTCAGCCCGATCCTGGAGGGATAACGGCTGACCGAGAGTTTACCGGATCAGGTGACACGTGGAGGGCGCCCCCAACGTCTCGGGCGCCCCCAGGTTCACTATATAAAGGACTCGACCCCCAAGCCTTCTCAACACATCTTTCCAACGCTACTACGCTCTTCGACTTAAGCGCTCTGCTCCAGAAGCCTTCCATCTCGAAATTGAAGCGCCGACGACGACCTTACGCACCGAAGTACGATCCATACCAGGTGTCGATCACGAAGAGTAACTCTATTTTCCTTTACTGCAAAATTTCTGTACCATTCTCTATAAAACACTTTGCGCATTATAGAATTGCCCGTAGTAAACGGTCAAGGACCGTAGGCCTTGGAGTAGGAGCCGACCGCGACTCCGAACCAAGTAAATCCTTGTGTTCGTGTCATTCTTTGTGTTTTTAATTTCCGCTGCTTGTTCTCTTAAAGTTTTATCTGAAAACGTTTTACGATATTCACCCCCCCTCTATCGTTATTCTCTATCCAATAAGTGGTATCAGAGCGGGGAAGCTCAAATTTGGTGCAACCACCAATTTGAGAATTTTTCAGATTTTTCTTCGAATTTTTTTTAATTCTTATCGTTAATCGAGACCGGTGCAACACCACTCGATAGTATTATTCTTCTTTGTCCCGCACTGCTAATCCAAGACCAAGTCTTGGGACATTTTCTCCTTTTTTCTATCTTTTTCAGATAAATTCTTAAATGGTCATGCAAGAAGGCTTCAGTACCGCAAGACCGCCGCTCTTCAGTGGGGAGGATTTCTCCTACTGGAAGAGCAGAATGGAGGTCCACCTGAAAACTCAGGTGGACATGTGGATAATCATCCAGTCAGGACTGGAAATACCAAGGAATGCTGACGGAGTACAACAATCTTACACTGAATGGGACGCTGCACTCAAAAAGAAAATTGAAGTCGATGCCAAAACGACCCAAACACTCCAATGCAGCCTAACCAAAGAGGAGCTGAACCGGGTGGGTCCATTCAACAACGCCAAAGAACTCTGGGGTAAGCTGATCGAACTACACGAAGGAACCTCCGACACCCGAATCAGCAAGAGGGGCCTTCTGCTGAACAAGCTGTATACCATCAAGATGAACGACGGCGAATCAGCTGCTCAACTCCACGCCAGAATTCAGGAGCTGATGAACGGTCTACACACCATCGGTCACAAGGTAGAAAACCGTGACCTAATAAGGTACGCCCTTAACGCTTTCCCAAGAAACACCTTGTGGCATCTATGGTAGATGCGTACAAGTTTCAAGGATCTTCAAAAATTAAGTTAGATGAACTATTTTCTGAATTAGAATTGCATGAGCAGACTAACTGCAATCTGGCCGAGAAAGGCATTGCCTTTGTTGCAGGTAAAGCTGGAAAGACAACCAAGAAGAAGTCTCAACCTGCACCCGAGTCTGATTCAGATTCAGACTCAGAAGACAGCGAGGGAAATCGGCCTAAGTTGGTTCGGCTAGCCCGGGACTACTACAAAGAGCTAAAAAACCAGACCAACAGAAGAAAAGTCAGCCGAAGAAAGGAAGAACAAGCTGAACCCTCAAATGAAAAGAACAAACCCAACATGACCTGTTACGAGTGCAAGAAGAAGGGCCACTACAAGACTGAATGCCCCAACCTGAAGGAAACAAAGAAGACGAGAAAGAAGAAGGCACTTCAGGCAACGTGGGTGTTGGGAACAAGATGGCTAGAGAGGGGGGGTGAATATAGCCAATCACTTCTTCTTTGAAGAGTTATCAAATTTCTGCACTTGAAGCTATTAATAGCACAACGGAAGTATGAAAACAAAACTTGCAGAAACTTAAACCAAAACCTAACTAGCAAGATTAGCAAGATCGCTAACAAGGAGATTTTACAAGGTTCGGGGATAACTTGCCCCTACTCCTTGGCGTGCCCTTAAGGTGGGTGATCCCTTGATCGTCGGCAGATCAAGCCCCGGTAATCACCGGATATGAAGCAACCTCCTTCTCGGTGGAGAAACCTCTCCACAGTATGTTTCAAATAAGGATATAGTTTAAGCACAAAGAAACAACAAGAAGGATCTTACTCAAACACTTAGCAAGGACAAAAACACAGCAAGCTTCCCTGAGCTCCACCCAGTGGCGATCTCACGCAAGAACCCTTCTCCGTGTCTTCCCACTGTCGGACTCCAAGCCTCTTGTCTTCTCCTTCAAGTGCTCAAGTATGATGATTTGTTTTCAATAGCTTGCTCAGAATGATTGAAGAACTCAAGAACAGCAAGCTTGATGTGGAACACAACGCAGGAACTCAAGAGCACAAGGATCAAAATCGTTACTGAACACCACAACTCTCGTTCCTTTTGTTTCTCCGCCAAGCGACAGATGATCTCATCTCCAGCAGCCTACAGCTGCCTCACTGCCAACGCGCCAGCTACACTGAACCCTAACTGAACTTCCTGAGCTCCCTCAGCCAAGCCTCAGTCAGCAGCTTCAGTCCTGCATCCAGCCGTTGCAACCTGTGTGGAGAAAGGGACAAACCTGCTCCAAGGAAAGCTCTCTTTGACTTCTCCTTGAGTGTTTGAATCCTCCCCTGTCACCTGAAACTCAATCAGAGTATTAGAGCACTAAATCAAGCAGCATATCAAATATCAGAGAAAAGTGGCAGCGAATCAGTTGTGTTCAGACGCGATCAGAGCGTCTGACAGTGCAGTTTGAATTAAAGTGATCGGTCACCGGACCGATCAGAGCGCCTCCTGATCGGTCACCAGACCGATCAGACTGGCTCCAGACCGATCAGGCTCCGTCCTGATCGATCCCCAACGCTCAATCAGAAATCGCGACTTCTTTGAGATTCTCCTGGACCGATCAGCAGACCGATCCCAGGTCGTGGATCGTTCATCGGACCGATCCACCCTTATATTGAGCGATTTCTGAGTCTCGCAGGCTAAGCCTTCTGATCGGTCACCGGACCGATCAGGCAGCCTCCTGATCGGTCGCCAGACCGATCAGACTGGCTCCAGACCGATCAGGATCCGTCCTGATCGATCATAGAGAGGAACCTGCGACACTTGATCGTTCTCCGGAACTGATCTGCACAGTGATCCTGATCGGTCACCAGACCGATCAGGAGCAGTTCAGCAAGGGAACTCAACCTCACTGCTCGCTCCCTGATCGGTCACCAGACCGATCAGGAGCCAGTCAATGGGTGAAACGCACACTCCCTGATCGGTCACCAGATCGATCAGGAGCAACACAGTAGGTTCCCAACCTCACTGTGTGCTCCCTGATCGGTCGCCCGACCGATCAGTCATCGCTGGATCGGTCACCAGACCGATCCACGAAGGAGCAGCGTGCCAGAATCCCTGATCGATCACCAGACCGATCCAGAGACTCAAACTCAGCCCTCCAAGCTAAGTTTCCATCCACCTTAGCCCTCCAAGCTAAGGATTTTCCATCTAACTCTCCAAGTTGGGAATTTGCACCTAACCCTCCAAGTTAGGACTTTTCACCTAGCCCTCCAAGCTAGGACTTTTCACCTAGCCCTCCAAGCTAGGACTTTTCACCCAACCCTTCCGAGTTAGAACATCATCCAACCTAGCCCTCCAAGCTAGGCACCTGACCCTCCAAGCCAGGACTTTTTCACCTAATTCTCCAGGATGGGAATTTGCACCTAACCCTCCAGGTTAGGACTTTTCACCTAGCCCTCCAAGCTAGGACTTTTCACCCAACCCTTCCGAATTAGGACTTTTCCAACACCTAGCCTCCCAGACTAGGATTTTCAACACCTAACCCTCCAGGTTAGGATTTTTCCATACCATGCCTGATCCCCGATCAGGACTTTCCAACACCTAGCCCTCCAGACTAGGATTTTCCATACCATGCCTGATCCCCGATCAGGACTTAATCATAATCAACATGATCAACCTAAACTAAAATCGATGTCAACACCAAAACAACAATCAGGGCCAGACTGTATCAACAATCTCCCCCTTTTTGTTGTTTGTCCGATTTTAAGTTTAGAGATCTCAATCAATATTCCAACTTTAGAATCATAGGGGAATCCAGATCCTCCCCCTACAACATGATCATTCTAAACTTAACCAATCCACACTCTCCCCCTTTGTCGAACACCGAAAAGGAGCTAGAGGGGCTGTTAAGTTTTAAACAAACTCCCCCTCAACCCTAAGGGTATCCCAAATCAACAAAGATGTGATAGTTTGTGGAATAATCATACGACCGCATGTGAAAAAGATATAGCAAGACATAGCAATCACATGCATCATATGAGTATAAAGTATAAACCCATGCCGTAATATCCATAAGTATCAAATAGACATGGCAATGGAAGCATGAGTATGGCAATCGAACAATCATGCAGATCATAGGCATATAAACAACATGGCATCAACAATAAACATACTAAGATGTGATAAAAACATAATCATGGCATAACATGTAGTAGCATCATAACTAGTAGTCATCATACCATCATCAATCAATAACATCTTAAGCAAGATAGAACAAAAAGGTCAGGATGTACACATCCGTCAAAAACAACAAACACGAACATAGAGCGGTCAATCGTCAGCTGGATCATCGTCCGAATCATCAATGTAGATGATATCTCCTGGTGAAGGGCCACTGGGAGATGCACCATCTGGAAATGTATGATGATACCATTCTTCATACCATCTGTCCTGGAAGGAGTGCATCTCAGAGACATCAGAGGCCAAAACATCGAGACGGTGATCAAAAGTCTGAAACTTTGAGCGGACCTCCTGTCGCCAGAGCTCAGAGATATGCAATTCGTGCTCTAACTTCCGCTCTATCTCTGCTACTTGCCAGCGTAGATCAGGAGCCCACTCATCATAATCGGCAGTAGTGGCTGGCGCCCCCTGGTCACGGGCTGCTCTCGGTAGCTCCCCTGCATGTCCGCGAGCCTTCCACCTTAGCCCCTGAGTCCCGAGAACAATGCCGGACTGAGCAAGCATGCGACGATCCAGACGGCAGTCCTGTCGGGTCATGGGCACAATACGGCCCTGTGAAACATCGATGCCAACCGACGCCAGCCAGGCAGTGATGATGTGGCCGAATGGCATATAGACCGACTGGGATGAAGGCATACTGTGTACGATGATAGAGAAGTAAACCGAAGCCACTGGGTCAAAATCTAGCTGCTGATGCAACCCGTAAAGCATCAAGCAGTGGAACGGTCGAATCTCATCGAGATGTTTCGAGGTAGTGGGAAGGAGACAATTGGTGATGATTTTAAACAGCACATAGTCAACAGGGGAGAGACGAAGAGCAGGAAACGTGGGAAAGTCACGGGTGCATTCACCAGAACCCCCTGGCCTGGGGTGGCCTAGGAAGTACTCGTAGATGGAATCGGGAGTCACTCCATCGAAGGGAACTGGAAGGGGATCAGGAGGAACAGGATAGAGAAAGAAATCATTGTTTGATCTGCGACAGCCGAGAAAATCAGTAAAGATAGCTTGATTGAAATCCAGATCAATACCGGTAACACGGGTCCGCCATCCCGTGCTCCACCCAGTGCCCTCTCCACACACCATGTTACTATAGAACTCAGAGACCAAATCAAGGTTGATCGGTCCTTCAAAGTGCAATATGGGTTGAAGATTATAAAATTCAATTCGTTGTCGTATTGTTGGACAGTGTTCATAGATAAAAGTTGGGTCTATGGTTCGACACGGCATGAGTTTAAAATTGTGCCATTGAAATTTTAGAGCAAGACCGATATTCTGAAATCTAGGATGCGGGGGAGACGGAGGCCTCGGAGGAGGTGTAGATGACGAAGGAGGTTTCCCCCTTGAACTGCCCTCTAGAACCTCCTTTCCCTTGGAAGACTTCCTAAAGGAGTTGAATTGATCATACACATAGAATACAAATGATTTGGTAAGATGGACATGGGTTGAATCACACATACAAGATTTGATCATCATAGATAATACCCAATCAAAAGATAGATATGAAACAAGGAGAAATTTGATGAAAAGTGGGGTTACGGCAAAATATAGGGGTCACGGCGAGGATCAAGACACCACAGCAAGAACAAGAACAAAAATCATAATATGATTAGCTTCATAAACAAGCATTATAGACTGATATGAATGGAAAACCAAAGCAAAAACTTACTTTGGTGCCATCGTTGTCGTTTTGGAAGTTGAGAGGAAGAAAACGCGCGCAGAAAACGTGCTCTCGGCGCAAAAGATGGTCGCAGAATGTTTCTGCGAGAAAGGAACGAGCACAGGACTCACGCTCACGCGAGGAAGGAGAGCACGCAGGAGGGTCTTCTCGCACAGGCAAGTCGCGCAGATGAGGATCGGCGCTAGGGTTCGGCGCTGAAGAAGGGTTTTGCGAAATTAATCGGTTGGTGGATCGGTCCACCAACCAAAAATTTAATGCGTTTGAACGGATCACCGTTCGATCTGATCGCACCCAGACCGATCAGGCTATAGCCTGATCGGACTGGCTTGGTACTGATCGGTCGGATGACCGATCAGACGCGCGCCTGATCGGTCGGGTGACCGATCAGGATACGATCAGTAGGGTCCGGAGAGAAACCTCTGAGCTCCCTGATCGGTCTGTGGACCGATCCCCACAGGGTGCCAGATCGGTCCGGAGACCGATCCATGCTGGCTCAGAATCCTTGGTCAATAAGTTCGGAGAGTCACTGCTGACTCTCTGATCGGTCTGTGGACCGATCACCACAGGAAGAAGCCAGATCGGTCCAGGGACCGATCAGCCCTATGCCTGATCGGTCCGGTGACCGATCAGGGTTCCTGATACGAACTGAAATGTTCAGTTTCAGAACCTCTGAATTTCTCAAACGATATTTGATGGACTTTGTCGAACTTGGACATGATCCCATGACTAGAAATGATCCCTGAACAAGAATCAAAAGTCCTTATAGGTTCAACAAACACTTTGACCCATCTAAATGGAGTCAAACTCAATCAACAATCAATCAAGCAACTTCAACCAAGTTTTGATTCCAAATTAAAGTTTCCAATCAAGTTGCCTTGATTGGAATGTCCAAGTATGATCATGGAGCCATATACACATATGTTATGCAATGGTTTTCCCCATACTTGGTCACCACCGTGATTATTATCTCGTTAACTTAATTCCTCAAGGGATGCAATGACATTTTGAGAAATTGAGTTAAACCTAACATCTCACCCCATATCTAGCAAACAAAAACGTTTTGTTAAACCTTATAGTTTGTGTGAGATGTTCCCAAAGTTACCCAATTGTTCCCCAACAATTTCGAAATCATCATGAAGGGTTTTGACCGCAATTTGAACATCATGAAGCGCGACACATTCCCAATTCCCGTCTTAGGAAACTAAATTCATTCTCGGGAAGTGGTTTAGTGAAAATGTCAGCTAGGTTTGACTTTGACTCCACGTATGAGAGTATGATGTTCCCCCTAGCTACATGATCCCTAATGAAGTGGTGTCTTACTTCAATATGTTTTGTCCTAGAATGATGGACCGGATTCTTGGTTAAGTTAATCGTGCTAATGTTATCACATAACACTTGCACACCCTTGTAACTCAATCCATAGTCCTCTAAGGTATGAATCATCCACAACAATTGCGATATACTCTCTCCCATGGCGATATATTCTGCCTCGGTAGTGGAAAGAGCAACACAATGTTGCTTCCGACTCGACCAACTTACTAAAGACGATCCTAAGAATTGGCAGCCCCCACTAGTGCTCTTCCGGTCCAACTTACATCCAGCGTAGTCGGAATCCGTATAGCCCATCAAATCAAAAGATTCGGTACGGGGATACCAAAGACCTACACCAATTGTACCCTTGAGATATCTCAAAATTCGCTTAACAGCGATTAGGTGAGATTCCTTGGCACAGACCTGATATCTAGCGCACATACCTACAGCAAATAGTATATCTGGTCGACTAGCTGTGAGGTATAGCAAACTACCTATCATGCTTCGATATTGAGTTAGATCAACAGGTTTACCACTCTCATCATTGTCTAATCTGGTGTTTGTAGCCATGGGAGTGGTTACCTCTTTCGAATCACTCATATTGAATTTTCGAAGCATTTCATGTGTATACTTTGATTGGTGCACATGGATACCATCGCGAGTTTGCTTGATTTCAAGTCCCAGGAAGAAAGTCAACTCTCCCACTAGACTCATTTCGAACTCACTCTCCATGTGTCCAATGAACTCATTTAAATAGCCCTTGTTATTTGAGCCACAAATTATGTCGTCGACATATACTTGGGCTACAAATATATTGTCACCATCTCTTCGTAGAAACAGTGTAGGGTCTATTTGACCTCTTACGAAACCCTTTTCAATCAAGAATGTCGACAACCGCTCATACCAAGCCCGGGGTGCTTGTTTAAGGCCATAGAGTGCCTTTTTGAGCTTGAACACGTGGTTTGGAAACTCGGTACTCTCAAACCCCGGAGGTTGTTCGACATAGACCTCTTCTTTAATCAAACCATTTAGGAAGGCCGATTTGACATCCATTTGAAATAATTTGAAGCCACGGTGTGCTGCAAACGCAAGCATCAATCGGATGGACTCTAATCGTGCCACGGGAGCATAAGTCTCATCATAATCAAGGCCTTCAACTTGACTGTAGCCTTGGCTACCAAGCGTGCCTTGTTTCTAATGATTTCTCCCTTGTGGTTCAATTTGTTTTTGAAGACCCATTTGGTTCCAATAATGGTGGTCTTCTTGGGTCTAGGGACTAAGTCCCAAACTTGACTTCTTTCAAATTGACCTAGTTCATCTTGCATCGCGATAATCCAATCGGGATCATTTAATGCTTCATCAATTTTTCTAGGTTCAATTTCGGAAATTAGAGCAACTTCATTAGCCTCATTCCGGAAGAATGATCTAGTCCTAACCCCTTGATGGATGTCTCCAACAATTTGATCTTGGGGATGACTAGAGGCTAATCTAGTTTGCCTTGGTGTTGGTGGTGCTTCTTGAACAGGTTCACTAGACACAAGTTCAGCCTCAGGATCCGGCTGATCAATGGGTTGTCTAGGCTCACCGTCATCAGACTCATCACCATCAACAACACTTGGAGTTTCATTCAAACTTAGTCTCCTAAGTTCGAGTTGAACTCCTACTTCATTTTCTGATTGGTCAGGTGATTTAGGAATTTCTTCAAAAACCACATCAGAAGACTCTTCAACTAATCTAGTTTTCTTGTTGTAGACTCGGTAGGCTTTGCTAACTAGGGAGTACCCGACTAGTATCCCTTCATCAGCCTTTGCCGTGAACTTTCCAAGGTGATCCTTGGTGTTTAGGATGAACACCTTACAACCAAACACCCTAAGATGTTTAACCGTAGGTGGTTTCCCAAACCAAAGTTCATGAGGAGTCTTTCCTAAAAACCTATGGATGAGAACTCGATTCTGCACATAGCAAGCTGTATTTACAGCTTCGGCCCATAAGTAACTCGGGAGTGAGTACTCATTGAGCATGCTTCGTGCAGCCTCTTGAAGTACACGGTTCTTCCTCTCTACAACACCATTTTGTTGTGGTGTTCTAGGAGTAGAGAACTCATGTCTATAACCCTTATCTTGACAAAATTCTAGAAACCTTTGGTTTTGAAATTCACCTCCATGATCACTTCTGATTGTCTTAATTGTTGATGATTTTTCATTTTCAATTCTTCTACAAAAAGAAATAAAAATATCTAAGGTTTGGTCCTTATGTTTTAAAAAGAAAGTCCATGTATATCTAGTGAAATCATCAATGATAACAAAGCAATATCTACTTCCATTCAATGATATGATAGTGCTACAATCAAATAGATCCATGTGAAGTAAATCTAATGCATTGGAAGTACTTACAGTGCTTTTACCTTTATGTGCAGATTTTGTTTGCTTACCCATTTGACACGCATCACATAATTTATCTTTTCCATACTTGATGCTTGGTAAGCCTCGAACTAGTCCCTTGTTGGCCAGCTTCCGGATGTTCTTCATGTTCACATGTGCTAGCCTCCGGTGCCAAAGTGTGGACTCTTCTTCTTTTGACATGAGACACTTAGCAAAAGCATTAGTAGCACTTTTAAATGAAACTTGATAGATATTGTCTACTCTTGCTCCTACTAGTACCGTGTCCAAGGTGTCATTTTGTCTAACTAGACATTGACTTGGTTGGAAGTCAATTGTGTAACCCGTGTCACACAATTGACTGACACTTAGGAGATTAAACTTCATCCCCTTGACTAGAAGGACATTCGAGATTCTAAGACATTCGGATATTTGAATGTCTCCTATTCCTATGACCTTAAGACTACCATTGTTACCAAATGATACATTACCTCTACTCTTCTTGTGAAATGTGGTAAACAATGATCTATCCCCGGTCATGTGTTTGGAGCATCCACTATCAACAAACCAAGTTGATAGATGCTCCCCCTCAATCATAACCTACACAATTCGAAAAATAGAAGTCTTAGGTACCCAAACCTTGGGACCTAAAGCATCAACTAAACATGACTTAGGCACCCATGCCTTGACAACTTTCTTTTGAGTTTTGGGTGTCCTAGATTGTCTCATGTCAGTCCTAGACATGAGAGATACAAATGAGGGTTCCTTAGGGCGGTAACCAATACCGGCCCTATTGTAGACTGCCCTTTGGGCATTGAGGATCATATCTAGGGTCTTAGAGCTATTTGAGAATTTCCCAAGAATATTCTTGAGCTTCTCAACTTCACTCTTCAATGATTGGTTTTCCTCTACTAACACTTTTATCATGCATATCACTGATTTCCTCAACCTTAGAGGATTTCAAGCTTACAATCTCATGTTTCAAAGATTTAATTTCATCTTCTAGTAATTCAACATGCAAGTCATCAATGTTATCATCCCTAGAAGCTTTCAATTGATCAATATTTCTAATTGCAATACTTTAACTTTGTTTTTGGATTTCTTAAGCATACTAGTTAAACATGCAATTGCTCTATAGCATTTTTCAAGCTCGGGAGAAGTTACCTCTTCATCATCCGAAGATGATGAAGCCGTGTTTGCGAAGCTTGAAGATTCACCACTGCCCTCCTCTCCAAGAGCCATGAGAGCCACTTGCCTTGTGCTCTTCTCCCCCTTTTCATCATCGGATGAACTAGAGGATGACTCATCCCAAGAAGCCTTCAAAGCTTTCTTCTTCTTCTTGGATCTCTCTTCTTTCCTTTTGGATTTCTCCTCCTTCTTCTTAAGCTTCGGACACTCATTCTTAAAATGCCCTTTCCTGCCACACTCAAAGCAAGATGCATTATTCTTATCAAGTTTGGATTCACTAGTGTTACCTCTACTTTTGAAACGTCGGTCTCTTCGCATCATCCTCCTCACAAAGTTGGCCATTTCGGATGAAGAAGAGCCGCTGCCATCTTCCTCGGAATTGGATTCAGATTCGGAAGAGGATGAGATGATGAGACCTCCTTCTCCTCCTTCTTCTTCTTAGTGTCCGGTCCCCTGCAACTAAGGCAATCCCCTTCTCCTTGGGGCCTTTGTTAGCCATCTCATGCAATTCCATCTCACAAAATAAATCATCTAATTTCACAATAGATAAATCCTTGGATACTTTGTAGGCATCCACCATGGATGACCACAAAGCATTCCTCGGAAATGCTTTCAAGACATACCTCACAAGGTCGCGATTCTCGACCTTTTCATCAATTGAATGAAGTCCATTAAGGACTTCCTTGAACCGGCTATGGAGCTCACTTACCGACTCATTCTCCTTCATGGAGAGATTTTGGAGTTGATTGAGGAACAAGTCCCTCTTGGCAATTCTAGAGTCTCGGGTGCCTTCATGGAGCTCTATGAGTTTGTTCCACAAGTCTTTTGCACTTGTGAAAGGACCAACCTTGATGAGTTGGTCTTTGTTCATGCCACATTGTAGAGTGACAACCGCCTTCGCGTCGGCTTCACTCTTCCTTGTTTGTTCGGCAGTCCACCTCCATGACTCAAGTTCTTTGCCTTCATCATCCTTAGGAGGAATGAATCCCTCCTTCACCGCGAACCACGTGTGGATATCCATCTTCAAGTAGTATTCCATCTTTGATCTCCAATATTGAAAGTCGGCGCCATCAAAGAATGGAGGTCGGGTGGTGGAGAATCCTTCTCTCAAAGCCATCTTGTTGAGAACTCTCGGTTGTTAAGCCGTAAACAGAGCACCTTGCTCTGATACCACTTGTTGGGAACGAGATGGCTAGAGAGGGGGGGGTGAATATAGCCAATCACTTCTTCTTTGAAGAGTTATCAAATTTCTGCACTTGAAGTATTAATAGCACAGCGGAAGTATGAAAACAAAACTTGCAGAAACTAAACCAAAACCTAACTAGCAAGATTAGCAAGATCGCTAACAAGGAGATTTTACAAGGTTCGGGGATAACTTGCCCCTACTCCTTGGCGTGCCCTTAAGGTGGGCGATCCCTTGATCGTCGGCAGATCAAGCCCCGGTAATCACCGGATATGAAGCAACCTCCTTCTCGGTGGAGAAACCTCTCCACAGTTGTTTCAAATAAGATATAGTTTAAGCACAAAGAAACAACAAGAAGGATCTTACTCAAACACTTAGCAAGGACAAAAACACAGCAAGCTTCCCTGAGCTCCACCCAGTGGCGATCTCACGCAAGAACCCTTCTCCGTGTCTTCCCACTGTCGGACTCCAAGCCTCTTGTCTTCTCCTTCAAGTGCTCAAGTATGATGATTGCTTTCAATAGCTTGCTCAGAATGATTGAAGAACTCAAGAACAGCAAGCTTGATGTGGAACCAACGCAGGAACTCAAGAGCACAAGGATCAAATCGTTACTGAACACCACAACTCTCGTTCCTTTTGTTTCTCCGCAAGCGACAGATGATCTCATCTCCAGCAGCCTACAGCTGCCTCACTGCCAACGCGCCAGCTATACTGAACCCTAACTGAACTTCCTGAGCTCCCTCAGCCAAGCCTCTGTCAGCAGCTTCAGTCCTGCATCCAGCCGTTGCAACCTGTGTGGAGAAAGGGACAAACCTGCTCCAAGGAAAGCTCTCTTTGACTTCTCCTTGAGTGTTTGAATCCTCCCCTGTCACCTGAAACTCAATCAGAGTATTAGAGCAACAAATCAAGCAGCATATCAAATATCAGAGGAAAGTGGCAGCGAATCGGTTGAGTTCAAACGCGATCAGAGCGTCTGACAATGCAGTTTGAATTAAAGTGATCGGTCACCGGACCGATCAGAGAGCCTCCTGATCGGTCACCAGACCGATCAGGCTGGTTCCAGACCGATCAGGCTCCGTCCTGATCGATCCCCAACGCTTAATCAGAAATCGCGATTTCCTTGAGATTCTCCTGGACCGATCACCAGACCGATCCCAGGTCGTGGATCGTTCATCGGACCGATCCACCCTTATATTGAGCGATTTCTGAGTTCGCAGGCTAAGCCTTCTGATCGGTCACCTGACCGATCAGGCAGCCTCCTGATCGGTCACCAGACCGATCAGACTGGCTCCAGACCGATCAGGATCCGTCCTGATCGATCATAGAGAGGAACCTGCGACACTTGATCGTTCTCCGGAACGATCTGCACAGTGATCCTGATCGGTCACCAGACCGATCAGGAGCAGTTCAGCAAGGGAACTCAACCTCACTGCTCGCTCCCTGATCGGTCACCAGACCGATCAGGAGCCAGTCAATGGGTGAAACGCATACTCCCTGATCGGTCACCAGATCGATCAGGAGCAACACAGTAGGTTCCCAACCTCACTGTGTGCTCCCTGATCGGTCGCCCGACCGATCAGTCATCGCTGGATCGGTCACCAGACCGATCCACGAAGGAGCAGCGTGCCAAATCCCTGATCGATCACCAGACCGATCCAGGACTCAAACTCAGCCCTCCAAGCTAAGTTTCCATCCACCTTAGCCCTCCAAGCTAAGGATTTTCCATCTAACTCTCCAAGTTGGGAATTTGCACCTAACCTCCAAGTTAGGACTTTTCACCTAGCCCTCCAAGCTAGGACTTTTCACCTAGCCCTCCAAGCTAGGACTTTTCACCCAACCCTTCCGAGTTAGAACATCATCCAACCTAGCCCTCCAAGCTAGGCACCTGACCCTCCAAGCCAGGACTTTTTCACCTAATTCTCCAGGATGGGAATTTGCACCTAACCTC